>VMDO01000787.1:209778-256664 GCA_007922755.1 Pedetes capensis | reverse complement strand
GAGGAGGAGGAGGAGGAGGAGAAGAAGAAGAAGACCACTCTGGGAAGTTCATCATGGTGACCCCCACAATTAGGGCAACCTGTTATGGTGGGTCAGGGTGGCTCAAGCTAAAATCTAGAGAAAAACTCCCTTGAGGAAAGATGTCTCCATCACCCTCCCCTCCACAGCCCTCCTCCCACGTCGTAAGAAGGGTTGTGGGTTCTTGAAGAGGGATTGGGAAGGTACTTTTGGGGCTGAGGCAAAAATTTTCTTTGAGCCAACCCATACCTGTCTAGAGGCAGTGCTGGGGTGGAATAAAGACGTGGAGCATATGCTTAGCACTTAGCACGTGCTGGGCATTGGTCCAAATCCTTCCTCTACATTAGCCATTGAGTCCCTACGGTGTCTGTGGGGGACAAGGACTGAGCCTTCCCATGTAGTCCAAGAAAGAGCTGAAGCCCCAGAACAAGCAAGGGGAACCAGAGAACCAGAGAAAGGTTCTGGACCAAGCCAGGCACCCCAGAGCCAACTGCCGTCCCTCTGTGAGGGACTGGGGCTCACTGCCCACATGTGGCCACTGGAGGCAATGTTGGCTGAGGATGAGCAACACCAGCTTTTCCCACCTGATGCTTAATTGAAGTCTCCCGAGGGCCCGGACAACTTGGGGACATTGGACAGGAGTCTGAGCTGGGACACTCCAAGACTTATGGAGGGGGCGCTCCAGCAACTCATAAGTACAAAACACAGAATATAAGCCAAAGGGTAGGTTTTGCCTGTTAAACTTCCGGGAGATGCATATGAAGATCCAAGCAGAAGGCAGACAGTCAGTTCACTTGAGCTAAGCAGGAAGTAGGAGGTAACCACAAAAAAGCAGCTCCCAGTCCCTCTTGGTATATCCCTTGCCACTGCCATGCCTGGGGACACTTGGTGCATGCTGCACCTCTGACACCACTCACCTGCCTCTTGTGGCCACCTTAGTGATGCTGCCACAGCCTCCAGGAAGGCTTCTCTGGCTGCCCTCTCCATTCCACTGGGCTCCTTGCCCATCTTCTCGCAACCACATGCACCAGTCCCTGACACTATGTAGGGAGCATTCTGGATTTGAATCACATGAATCCGTGTCTGACTTCCCTCCTAGACTACTGTTGGAATTCCCAGGGGGATAGAGAGTACCCCCAAACATGGCCAGTCCCAGGAGTTCATCTAGCCCACTTGGAGGAATCCTGTGGGGCAAGATAGCAATGGGTCAACTTTGCCATACATCCGGGTATCTCAATCTTCCCCCCTCCCATTGAGTGGGCCAAGATGGCACCCAAGGTATGGTAGCATCTAAAGCCCCCCTGGTGCCCGATTGGTTATTTCTGATCTAACCTTGTTCCCCTGATTGGCTGGCTATCAGGCCATATAAACTCCAGAGCTCAGAGTTCAGCAGCCTTTCTCAACACCATCCAAGATAAGCTCACCGGGTCCTTGCAGTTTCTTAAGGGCCCAAGGCCCATTTACTCGTCTGCCTAGGCTTCAGCCTTCCTCCAACCTGCCTTCATCATACTTCACCTGCCTGCCACCTCTATCCGACTCTGACCTCTGCAACACTGGATATCCTATACTACATGAACCAACAGCTTCGAGAAGGAAGACTCCAAGGGGCAAACCTCCAAAAGTCAAGCACAGGGCCCCCGAAGTGGCAAAGCCTTCGAGCCAGAAAAGCAACAACACCCTGGAGTCTCTGCCCCAGTGGCAGAGACAGCAGCTGAGCGCTTCCCCTCTCCAACTCCCCTTTCCCCTCTCCCTAATCCTCCATTCCTTTCCCCTCCTTTGTGAATAAACCCCCATCCTTTTATCCTGTGCGTGATGCTCTGCTCTCTGGCCACAGCCTCGCCACTGTGTGCGGCATCAAGGCACCCGCCTCTTGCTTCCAACCACAATGGAGAGAGAGAGAAACCCCAGAAAGAACCTGACAACTACGAGGCAATCTGACTGAGTCAATGCCCCTTCCCCACTACGCTGTGTTCCCAGTGGCCTTATTGGCTGTTGCCACCATGGGGCTGCATAGCAAAGCACCCCAGAGCCCAGTGGCTAAAACAACAGCCGCTCATCTGCCTCAGGGAGCTCTCAGCCCCCTGGGTCTGGCATATCTGGACTAGGCTCTGAGCTCCAGGCAGGTCTGCACCACCCAGAGCTCATCCCTCTTGACTCTCAGCCCTTTTCTGTGATGTGTCCTCCCCATGGCCAAGGTAGAAGTACAGGAGAGCTGGGTGGAAACACCCAGGCTGCAGCTCTGAACTAGCACGCTGTGACTTTTGCCCACATTCTGCTGGCCAAATAGAATCACATGGCCAAGCTCAACAGCAGTGGATGGGGAAATGTACTTGGCTGACAGAGGGGAACAGAGCCATCACATGGTAAAGGGTGTGGATAGAGGAAAAGGGGGCAAACCTGACCTACTGGGACACAGATGTTTTCTGGTCAATGCCAACGCTCCAATCTCATTCCATGACCTTTCTTCACTGGCCCAGCAAGTCAAGGCCACTGCTTCAACCTTCAGTGCTTGGTAGTCTTTCAGTCTTCTGGACCCACTGTAGCTTTGGTCTGAAATACTCTTCCCCCAGCCCCACTCAGGTCTCAACTGCAGCACTGTCTCCCCAAGATTTCCATGGACTTGGGCTTCACTTGTAGGAGATGGTGATGGAAGGGACAAGCATGCATGGCTGAGCCGGGGAATCCAAATCTAACCCCTGCCTTGTGCTCACTGCCATGAGACCCTAGGAAATTCTTGCTTCCTTTCTATTCCTGTTTTCCCAATCTCTAAAAGAATACTTTCCCCATCAATTAAGAATGCTTATTGCTGCCAGGAGCAGACTTGTGATTAACAGTCCTTTAAACAACAATAGCGTGCAGCCATACCACTGTGGAGTCTGATCCCGATCTGGTCAGATCTCAGAAGCTAAACAGGGTGGGCCTGGTTAGCACTTGGATGGGAGACCACCTGGGAACACCAGGTGCTGTAGGCTTGGGAGAAGGACCTGGCAACCCACTCCCAAAAATCCATCAGCCATTGAAAACCCTATGAATAGCAGAGAAGCATTACAATAGTGTTTCATCTGTTGTTCCTAGGGTGGCTATGAGTCGGACACTGACTCAATGGCACCTAACAACAACAACAACCACAATCATCAACAGTTTGTAAAATATCTTTTTTCTACCACTTTCTTGATTTTCTGTTGAATTCATACACACCCACTTTTGGACATATGTCTCTATGGCAGTCAAAGGGTTACAATAAACCAGATCATGATGCACCTGTTTAAAAGCCCACAAAACATCCCCTCCACCTTGGCAGAGAACCCCAGCTCTTGCCTGTGGCCCATGAGGCCCCAACCCCCACTTAGCCTTCTGTCCCTGGCTGAGGTGCTCCTGCCATGCTGCTCATCCTCTTTCTCTTGAACACATGCAGTTACTTCTCCCGTTGGCTGTTCCCTCAACCAGGATATCTGTTTCCTGGGCTCTGCTCAGCTGACTTGTGGGCACCTCTAAGGTCTGTGTATGGGTCGCCTCCCAGGAAGAACATCCCTAGTCACCTTACTCTTTATCACTCACTCTGTATCCTCCTTGGCACTCTCAGGGGCCATGATCTTTTGATTTGTGAGTTTACTGGCCCATTGCCAGCCTTCCTCATTAGACTGAGCTCCTGAGGGCACCTGTGAGACACAATGGGTGCTCCAGAAAGACTCAGGGAAGAAGTAGGGGTGGGGAAAAGACCGAGAGAAGCGGGGATAGGAGGGAGGTAAAAGGAAGGCCTGGCAAAACCCAGAGCCCATGAACTGCCCATTGAATACCCCTTGCTTCCACTCAAGAGGTGGTCCAGGCTAGAGACTAGATTCCAAGTGTCCAGCTTAGGAGCTCGGAATTGCTCCTACTGGAGACAGAACATTCAGACAGCAAAACCAAAATGGGGAAATGCCTTGACTCTTTCGCCCTTGGCATTTGCATGGCCCCTGGCCCCAGGCAGAGGTTCAGCAAACGTGTCCTGAAGTTGAAGTGACAAATTCCTTTGCTTGAAAGAAATCAAAGAAAGCCTTGCCTCAGTTGTCCCACTAAATGGGGCAAGAGGTTCTGGTCTCCCCTCCAAAGAGCTGCTGCCAATCTACTGAAATAGGTCCTGAAAGAAAGGACTGGTGGCCCGCTCCACCTAATGGGTGCCTCTTAGCAGCTGTTCTGCCCCATCTGAGCCCTTAACTACCCGTGTGACCCCAGTGGCCCAGCCTGCCCTGGTGGCTGGAATATAGCCTTGGTTATGTGCACTGTGCAGGAGGATGCCTAGCTGCCTTTGCTAGTGCACAAATAACTTCCCAGGGGGCTTCCGCTAATTAAAACCCAAACCGCAATTAGAGTTGGGCCAAAGCATAGGCACATGGTGCCACTTAAACAGACAGATTTACAAGGCGTTAACAACTCCAGAGGCAGGCTTGCCCTAGCACCAGGTGCTAAAAATCATCAAAATTAGAACCAAATGAGTCACTGGGGCTCATATAATATAATATCCACTGAGGCCTCATGAGTGATCCCAAGAGTATCACTAGAAACACACTAACCATGCTCCTGCCTCAGGGCCTTTGCACGTATTGTTCTGTCTACTTCTTTCCTGATTCAGTAGAGATTCAGATCTCTATTTTGTTACCTGATGGGTCACTTTGACAAATACCTGACCAAAATGAACTGAAGAGAAGAATGATTTAATGGGGGCTCATGGTTAGAGGATCTTAGTCCACAGAGGCAGGATAGGCATGATGGCAGGGCAGGCTGTGTCATAGACATTAGATGATATAATGTCATGACAGACCAGGAGCAGAGAGTGCTACCCTAACCAAACACAATCTAAAATGCCCCTCAAAGATGTTTGTTTTGTGCCCAGCTCGTGGTGCTGTCTTGGGAGGTTATCCAAGTACTAACCAGGCCTGACCCTGCTTAGCTTCTAAGGTCTGATGAGATTGGACACAACAGCGGTATGGCTGCAGGCCTTCAATAGAGTGGTGTCCCCAAACTCAATACATTAAAATTTTGGAACACAGAGTGGTGCTATAGGGATGTACTGACCACCTTTAAGGGATGGGGGGCCAGGGTTGTAGCTCAATTGATAGAGCACTTGCTTAGCATATGCAAAGCCTCAAGTTTGAGTGCAAAAAAAGAAAGGTTGAGCCTAGGGGAAAGTCTTTAGGTCCTTGGGGATGTGTCCTCACAGGAGATTATGGGACTCTGGGCTGTGATTTCTCTCTCTCTCTCTCTCTCTCTCTCTCTCTCTTTCTCTCTCTCTCTCCCTCTCCATGTGCCTTGGATCCCATGATCTTTTAGCTAGTCAAGGACTTTACTTCTACAATCACCCACCCTATACATCATTTGCCCTCTCTGCTAAATCATTCTCATCAGTAAGCAAATCTATCACTATTGTCCCATCTTTAAAAATAATCTCTTGATTCAATATCCCGGTCCAGCTACCTATACATTTTGTTTCTCTGATTAGCAGCAAAGCTCCTCAAAAAGTGTATATATTCACCATCTTCTGGTCCTTTGCTTCAACACAGTTTTCTGTCTCCATTTCATCCAAAGCTTCCCCCATCATAGTCACCAACAACCTCTACACTGGCACATCTAGAGGTCAATTCATAGTCCTCACCTTACCTGATGGCACAAAAGCATTGGACACAGACATACAGTTCTCTTTGCTGGTCCTTCTTCACATTCTTGACCCCTGGATGTTGGAGGCCCCAGAACTCAGTCCTAGAACTCTTTCTCTTCCATCTCTCTATTCCTTCTCATTGTTTTTGCCTAGACTCATTATGTTAAATATCATTTATATGTTGGTGACTTCCAAACGATTCTGGCTTGGAGCTCTCATGAGCTCTAGGCTTTCTGTGCACACCCAGTTTGACTTCTGCTTCCTGGCACCATGCAGTGAACATGTATTTGATTATCATAACCCAGTGAGAGAATATGATTGGCCCAGGTAATAGAGGCTCAAAAACTCTATTCCAGATCACATGGGTGGTATGTGGTGGATTTCAAATAGAAGCCCAAGAGTTTACAAATGCCTTTCCCTTCAGCAAGAATGAAGTTGCTTCTTGGTGCGATTTCCCAGGTTACTGAGAAGCAGTTCTCTTATGAAACTCCTCAATTCCTCTCAAATCTGCTCCAGGTTTCTGCAATGTTGCTATGGCTGGGTCATCACATATGCATATAATTCATGTGACTAATTTCAGCCAAATCATTTTCTGATGGAGACAGCAGGAATTAAAATAAATTGCTAGATGTTGGGGACATCAGAAGTTGAGTTAAATTGAATTGCTGGTCAGGTTGATGTCCACATTATCCAGCCATTAATTTTAGCTCAGTGCTTCGACATTTTTCAGGTCCAGTGTGCTTCCAGTTGTGTATACTAGTGGTGAACTGACAAAACCCACCAGCAATCCCAAACAGCAAATGCCATCATTCCTGGCTGAAAAGCAGGATGAAAGGGCAGGAGCGGCCAGCATAAGGGAGTGACTTATAGAACTAGATGCTCCCTCCTGCACTGGGATTATGTAAACCCCTTGGGAATTTGATATAACTTGATGAAGAAGAATTTTAAGCCTTAGTCATGTAGGTCCTCCCACTATTTCTCCCAAGACAGGCTGAGCTTGCACCAGCCTCAGAGACTTTGCACTTCCTGTTCCCTTGCTGAACCCCCAGCTTCCTTTTAATTCTTTTTTCTGGTTAAGTTATGCAAGTTGCCTCTGGCCTCAAACATGCGATTCTCCTGCCTCCTGAGTCGCTGGGATTACAGGCATGCACCACCATGCTCCGCCGCTCTGTTTATCTTATAGGTCTCTACACATCTGTCACCTCATTGGGACACTTTCTTTGACCATCTTATATAAAATAACACTTCTTCATCAATACCTGTTCCTTCCTCTTGCGTGGTTTTCTTCAGGGCACTTACCACCATTTGTACACATGTATACATCACCATCTAGTATACATTTGTTTGCTCATTTATTTTTAACCTGTCTGACGCATTGAATTGCAAATTGAACTCCATAGTAGCAGAGATTTTTATTCAACATGCCTCTGGTTACATTCTTATCTTCCACCCCCCAAAATTCCCAGTACAGAGAAGCCCTTGGGAAATATCTGTTAAATAAATTAAGTCTCTGCTACCTGTATAGTTGTTGTTGTTGTTGTTAGATGTCATCGAGTCAGTATCTGACTCATAGCGGCCCTCAGAGGGTTTTCAATGGCTGACTGTTTTGGGATGGCCTTGGGAGTGGATTGCCAGGTCCTTCTCCCACTTTTGCGGTGCTGGGAATTGAACTCAGGACCTCAGAGACTGCAGCGTAGTGCTCTACCAACTAAGCTAAATCCCAGCCCACCTGTATAATAGAGGCTTATATAATAAATTCCTTTTGTGTAAGAAGAAATAAGGAAAATTATATTTATCAGAGTACATGCTTGGCTCATCTATGCTTGGTGTTAAGATTGATTGATTTTTATCTTACTGTCTATTAGTGTCTATGATTTGTCCTGTGTTTGTTTCTAAGATCCTGTAACAGTATGATGTGTGTCAAGGATGGAGGAAAGGCTGGCCTTGGTGGCTGTGGACAGCTCACCCTGAATATAAAGCCGATCGTAATGACTCCAAGATACACAGGATAAGCCAAGGGCACGTGGCTTCATTTCACAGAGCAGCTCCAGCTTGGCGGGATAATTGAAAAGATTATCACCAGGAAATTGTTTACAGGACGAGCGAGCTCCAGACACAGCCATCACTGTCCCCGGCCCCCACCTGGTTCTTATTTCCCATGAGGAATTTTCTAAGTGGAGAAGAGCAGAACCAGCCTGGGTGGATAGGTTTATGTTGCTTTGGAGAGAAGGGGGCACCCTCAGAGGTCGGGGATGGCCAAGTCATCAAGGAGAATAAATGGTCCTCAGAATGTGGGTACCCATGAGAGAAACTGATGGCCCTGGCCAGGGGCCACATGGCCACATACTCACAGAGACCAGGAAGGTGACTTAAACAACAATAGCCAGATGGGGGCCCAGGCAGACAATGTATTCATATCCCTCCTCAAGAGGGTAACTTTGACCAAATGTGTATATGAAATCTCCCACTTTTAATTGTTGCCAACAGAATAACAAACGATAAAAACTATTTTCCAGTTAATATTTCTATGTAACAAACCACCCCAAATTCAGTGACGTAAAGCAATCGTTTTATTATGCCCACGAACCCTCTGTCAGAAGTTTGGGCAGAGACGTGGGGATAGCTTGACTCAGCTCCATAGCGTCTGGGGTTTCAGCTGGGAAGACTTAAACGGCTGGTACTAAAACCATCTGGAAGCTTCTCTGCTCTCATATCTGGTGACTAGGCTGGGGTGACTCAGGCTAGGCTCGGCTACGACTGTCCACTGGGGCAAATACACACAGCTTTTCACTTGGCCTGGGCCCATCATGCACGCACCTGGGCGCTGAGACTGTGTGTCTCCAGAGTGGGCACTGCAGGAGAACCAGGTGGAAGTTGCATGGTCTTTTGTGACCTGGCCTCTGGTTCCAGTGTCACTTCCACTGTATTCTACTGGCCAAAGCAGCCACAAACCCACCTGGGTTCAAGGGAAGGGAGACCCAGCCACCATCTTGCATGGAAGAGAATTAATAAATTTGCAGCTGTTTTTGAATGGCCAGAAAGTTGCCAGCAGCATCTCTGCAGGGCAGAGGGGGATGGGATCCAACTCACCCTATGAAGACTGGTAATGATAGTCCCACAGCACAGATCTGGGTGTGGAGCCAATAAAAGAGGAGCCTTCCTGAGTGGGCTCCTCCTTGAGCATATGGCACAGGGACCCTCTGGTCCAGACCCCATGCTAGGCCCCAGCACGCTGCCTGCATACAGCCTTCCTGTCCTCTGACCAAGCTTGGGCTCAGCCCCAGCCTCATCCTGGCCCTAGAACACATCCTCAAGTGTTATGGTTTGGACCTGAAATGTCCCCCAAAGGACGTGCATTGAGTCTTGCTTGCCAGCTGATGGTGTTTTGGGGATCTTGTGGAATCTTTGGGAGCTGGTGGAATCTTTGAGCCCTAGTTGGAGGAAGGAGGTCATTGGGGGTATGTACTTGAAGGCTATACCTTACCCTTGGCCCCTTTTGGCTGCCATGAGGTGGACCACCTGCTCCAGCCATGATGTTCTGCCTCACCACAGGCCAAGTGAGCCAAGCGATCATGGCTTGGAACCTCTGAAACTGTGAGATAGAATAAACCTTTCTTCTTGTAGGTTGATTTTCTCAGGTATTTTGTCACAGTGATGAAAGGTGAACTAACACATCCATCAGGGCCAAGTCATCCTCTTCCTTGTGGACTCAGAGCCCCAGCCCTTTCCCTTCCTCTTCTTCTCTGGAGGATTTTTATTTAAGATATTGGACCTAAAAGGCTGATCTCATCCTTATTCTAGTTGCCATAGACAGGATGTGCCTCCTGTAAATCCATATGTTGAGATCTAATCCCCAGTGTGACTGGGTTTAGGGGTGGGGCCTTTGCTAGGTGAGTGGGATTCATGCTTTTATGAAAGTAGTCCCAGAGAACTCCCTTGTCCTTTCTGCTATGTAAGGGCACAGTGGGAAGCCATCTGTGAACTAGGAAGGGGGCCCTTGCTAAACATCAAACCAGACAGCATCTTGATCTTGGACTCCCAAATTTCACAGTGGTGTTAGGGAAGCCAACAGACCAAGATGCTAGGCAATCAGACAAGGTCCTTTGGTGGGCCCAGCTGTTCCTAAGAAGGACATACTTTCTTCACTCACCCCCTTTTAGAGGGGTCCTCAGGGGAACGTTCAGAACAGGGTATGCAGGGGAGAAACCATCACAGATGTCGTTCACACCCATTCATTCCTGTAACACTCACAAGGACTCTGTGGAGTAATTGCTCCCATCTAAGGGATGAGCCAACAGAGTTTCATGGAAAGTACAGTCATGTAGTTGGCTTCATACTGGGTGGAACCAAGGGGGTGACTCTGAAGCACCACTGGACAGCAAGAGAAGATGAGTCTCCTTGGAGTGGAGGAGGGAAGTTAGAGCTGAAATGGGCCAGGCAGAGCCAAACTGTGAAGGGTCTTGCAAGCCTACATCACGAACTTAATGCAGCAGGCAGTGGAAACCACTCTAGGCTCTGGAGCTGAGGGGTGACTCTGCTAATTAAGGCCAGGGAAGAAAAAACAATTCCTGCCAGAGTGTGGATTTGCAGATCCTCTTCTTTGTGCATTTCCTATTTGATACCCGCCTGTGCCATTAGACTGTGCATTTGCCATGTAATCAAAGCAAGAGCCCCAGAAGTTACAGTATGCAAAGGACTTGTGGAATTCAAGAAAGAATACGGACCTCCTGAGTCTGCGTCTGGGTCAGTGGGGCAATGGGGACTGCATGATACAATAGATATCTACCATTCACTCCGACCGCCTATCATCACGCTCCTTCACCCTCCCCCTTTTCCTCACTCACCTCTGACTCCCAGTGGTTCTACTGGGGCTGTCAATCAAGGGGTCCTACATACACAACCAGGCTGACCAGTGAGAGTCCTTGTTAGGGATGATATGGACACTGGAGGAGAGACAGGCCTAGGCTTTTGCCAGGGCTGCCAGGGGAGAACAATACAAGGAGCCTCTGGCAACCATCTTTATGGTGACACAGGGACTCCGCTGAGAGCAAAGCTAATGGATATGACAGTCAAGCCGAGAGACAGGGAATCCAAGCACCCAAATTCATCCCCAAATTCAGTCATGCCTGCATGGCTCAATTTTGAGAGTCATTTTGACTTGGTTTTTGTCACTTGTTCCTGAAGTAGTTGTTGCTTTTTAGCAGTAAGATAGACTTGGAATCCCTCCAAGCCCCAACACACCAAACTTACAGAATGTCTGGAGAATTAAATACTCTTCATAAACTGTGAAGTGGCAAGGAAAGTTAAAAAAGGCACAAGAGAAAGGCATAATGAGAAAATATAAAAATTACTGCCATTTACAAATTATATAATTATCTTCATAGAAATTTCAGACTACAGACATGCTAGAACTCTTGAGTTCAGTGACATTGTGGATAGATAACCAATATTCAAAGATCAGTAGTGTTTTGGTATACCCCCAATGACAAATTAGAAAATACAATTTTAAAAAGAGAATCCATTCTCTCTAGCCACAAACTCTGCAAGAGTTCCAGAAACAAATCTAACAAGAGAACAAGCAAAACTTCTGTGGAGAAACATAGAAATCTGTACTAAGGGACATAAAAATGACCAAAGCAAATGGTAAAACATAGCAAATTCATAGAAGCGAAGGTTCAATGTCCTAAATATAACAATTTTTCTCCCCATTTCTAATACAATACAACTTTAGATAAAATCCCAACAAGAGTTTTTACTGAACTCTACAACTAGGTCCTAAAATTCATATTGGAGAATAAAAGACCAAAAAGACCACACCTAAAAAAAAGGGTTCATGCTAGCAGCCATGAAGACCCACGCACTCTATGGCTGTAACAACAAATTACAAAATATCAAATGCAAATTCATTGTTATGACCATTGGAAAGGACTGCCTTTCGGGATTAGTGAACCATCCAAATTAGGCAGTATTTTAAAAACAGGGTGGCTTACTTTCAAGATGACAGTGCAAAATGTTTTTTAATTCGAAGGCCATTAGGCTGGGGTGGCTCTGGTCCTTTGGTTTCTCTGTAAGCAGACCAGCACCCAGGGAAAGCAGCAAAAGGAAATTAGACTAAACCAAGAAAAACTGCCAACTAACCTTGAATTGAGGACTTCCAACCAGATCATACCCAAATAAAGCAAATGCCTCGCTGTAGCCAATTGAGTAATTTCTTCACTCTGCTTCTGGATTCTGCCCATAAAAGCCGGCTGCTCTCATTGCTAATGCAGAGCTCTCTGAACCTCTTGCAGTTTTGAGTGCTGCCTGATTCATGGATTTTTCCCTGATAAATTTAATTGTTTTAAAGTTTTTCTTTTAACAGCGAAGTGGAAGGTAGTTTTTGGTCCCAAAGCTCTCTCTCCTGTAAAAAGGATTATACTTCCTGTGCTTTGAACATGAGGCTTGGCCATGTGACTGACTGGCCAGTGATACATGGGCAAGAGTGACATAATGCCACTTCTGAGCAGAAGCCTTAAGAACCACCACACTTCCACCGTGGCTTCTTCCTCACTTTTCCACCAGAGTAGCACATCCCAAACAGGGTCACTCCATCAGTTGGAGCCCAGAAGGAAGACGATTTGGCCAGAGCTACAGGCAATCTAAGGTGTACGATGGGCAAGAAATAAACATTTGTTACTGTGAGCCGGTGAGATCTGATGATTAAGTTTGTTACATCAGCATAACTTAGGGATTTAATACAAAAATATAACCTAATAACTTGATTAAATCCTGTCATTTTATGCTTTATTAGAGTAAAAATGATATTTTAGGTAAATAGTACATTGATGCTTTACTTTGGCTTCTTATTGTTCTGCTACACATGAGGATTCCCCAAAATATTTACAAAGATTTTCTCCCTTCCTTCCTCTCTCTCTCTCTCTCTCTCTCTCTCTCTCTCTCTCTCTCTCTCTCTGTCTTTCTGTCTTTCTTCCTGTCTTTCTTTCTGTCTTTCTGTCTCTCTAAAGCATTTTGTGAGCAAATCAACTTTGGGGGAATGTTGCAGGATATTATCTTTCTTGTGGGATCCACACTCCACACTACCATATTGAAGACCACCAAGTCTTGCAGCAAAGAAAACTTTATTAACTCAGTATTTCTTGAAATGATTTGGGGATCGGACCCTTAGCCTGCCTATGAACATACAATGAGATTTTGGGACACAGGTTTTTCTCAAATGATTTTTTTTCTTGAGCTATCAGGCCACAGAAAATTAGTGGGCAGATTTCAAAGGCAAAATTATATTCTCTCACCCGCATATCAGTCATTTCTACATACATAAGCATCATCATAAGCCTGAAAGTGCTATCCTGGAGAATAGGGGAATGAGGACGTCCTCCCGCTCAGTCACATTATCAGCAGATTAAGCCCAGTGTGGGCAGAGGAGGTCAGGCACCACCCCCTCCCCACTCTAGGGTGGAGGTGGCCAGCATTCCTAGCTGCCCTCTGCACTTCCTGACATTTGTGGTTTAATCAAGCCCCATTAATCCCTCCCAGTTTCAAAGCCCAGCACAGGAACCACAAACTCCCACGGCTTCTGACGGGAATCAAATCTTGTGGCTAAAGCCAAGGGGGAACTCTTTGAAAGGTAATTAGTGTCCTTTGAATTCAGGGCCCTTTGATTTTGCTTCCTGGCTTTAAACAGTCGCAGGAGATTTTGCAGAAAGGGGAAAAAACAAGGGAAGCATCAGAGCCCCCTACACTGGGCCCTCTGCTGCCTTTCAAGTTGAGCTGCTGCCTGAGAGAGACTGAGTAGCCTTGTGGTCAAGAGAGGGGATGTCATGGAGCTGGACCAAAAGCATTCATTCATTCATTCAGGCTCACGTTCTGGGGGTGAGTCACAAGGCTAAGCACAGAGCATACAGTTTTCATTGATGGTTCATTCACTCAACTATTCATTTACTAATATCTCTGTGCAATGAGCTAGGCTCTAGGGATATAAGCTTATTGTTCAGTGTGAAAGGCAGATAATAAGCAAGTAAATAAATAAAAATTACTACCTATTAAGAATAATGTGCCATGAACTTAATAAACTGAGCACACTGTTCATCCCGGGAAGAGCAGGGGGCCATCTTTACTATGAGTCCTGAGGGGAGGTTATGATTGGATCTGGAGTATCCCCCAAAGACCTATGTGTTAAAGGATTGATCCTCAGCAGATAGTGCTAAGGAGAGATGGCTGGATCATGAGGCTACAAGGAAGCAAGGTCTAGTTGGAGGAGGCAGGTCACTGGGGACATACATTTGCAGGATATATCTCCTCCTCAGGCCTTTGTTCTTGCTCTCTGCCTCCTGTCCACTATGAGGTGACCCACATTGCTCTCCCACGGTCTTCCCACCATCATGCTCTTCCTCCCCATAGGCCCAGAAACAAGGAGCCAAATGACCATGGCCTGGAACCTCTGACCATAAGAAATCAATGTTCCTCTAAGCTAATTTTCTCAGGTACTTTGTCACAGCAGCAAGAACCCTACTAACAAAGGAGGTTACTCCGGGGAGGGAACAATGCCCATGGGCACTGTGTTCCATATAAGTCAGCTACTGAATATATAGCAGAAGAGAATAACATAGCCACAGAGGTTTTCACTGTTTGCCATGTGTGGGAGGATTAAGTTATAGAGAGAAGGAGGAGCAAGTATAGGTTGTTGTAAGAACCCCAGATGTGTTCAATACATCTGACATGACTTGACTGGGGCTCTGCTCACGTGATCATCCTTCTCACTTTTTGAGGCAGAGAGCAGAGAGAATTCTATAGTCTCCCATCTATTGATAAATGTTCCAGCCTGGAGACACATGTGTGACTTGTACCCACAACTCATTGACCAGATCTTGTCACGTGGCCCCAATTCAATCACACAGGGACCCATAAGCTCTATCCTACACAGTGTCCAAGAAGACCAGATATGTTTGGCAAACAGTGTTGAGGACAATCTCAGTGGACCACTATGAACTTAGCTTTGCTGCTGAGAAGTAGGACATGCTAAACTAACGAGGATGAATTCCACAGGCTAAGCAGTAATATTTACAAGATGTGGAGGTTGTCATTGAAAAGACACGTACTTTATGTGGGTATTAAATATTCTAGGGTATTCCTCTCTCCTGATAAGAAATGGGTCCCTCTGATTATTCTCAAAATGGAAGATCCTCTTATTGGGTCTTTTCTTTGCTTCCTTTGGATATAGATGAGGTTGTAGAGAAATATTTTTTATAGTGAGGAAGCAGCAAAGGACAATAATTAATGGTTGCTAAAATTCATTTTCCATATCAAGGATATAATTTTAAAAATGGTGGAGATTGTGGTCAATCAGAAAGAATCATGCCTCATGCAAAGATGGCAGCTGTTGTTCACTTCCATCCTGCTGTCCTATATGGAAATATGTAAGAAAGTATGTATTTTGGATATTTCGTGAAATGTCCCAATTTTAAAATATTAACTTAATGCACATCTCAAGCCTAGGAAAACATAGCTTTGGGCCATGAGTTTCATCCTACGTATGGTAGTTGGTGTCTACCATGCTACCAACTGATCCTATCTCCTGGTATTTACTGCCTTTATCATCTTTTCCTGTACTGAGTCAGGGCTGGCCTGTGAGATCAGCAGAATATGGCAGAGGTGACAGTGTGTAATTTCTGAGTCTAACTTATAAGGATATTGGGCTTTCACTTTGTCTTTTAAATCACTTATTCTGGGGATAGTAGTTACCACCTCACGAGGATACTTAAGCTGTCTATTGTTGAGGCCCATTGCTGTGGAATCTGAATCTGTGATGTTTCCTGAAGGCCCATACATATGTTAAAGACTTAGTCCCAGGTTGGTACTATTAGGAGGTGGGGAAAACTTTAAGAAGGGGTGCTGTAGCACAAGTCTGTTATCCCATCTGTTATCCCAGCGACTTGAGGGGCTGAGGTAGGAGAATCATGAGTTCAAGGCCAGAGGCAGCCTGGGCAACTTAGTGAGACCCTGTCTCAAAATAAAAAATGAAAAGGGGGCTGGGGTGTGGCTCAGTGGTAGAGAACTTGCCTAGCATGGGTTCAACCCCCAAATACTAAATTAAAAAAAAAGAGAGGTGGAGTCTAATGGAGAGTCTTTAGGTCCCTGAGAGCATACCCTTCAAGAGGATTGAGGGACCCCAGTCTCTTCCTATTTCTCTTTCTTTTACTTCCTGGCCAAGAGGTGAGACAATTTGCTTCATAACACCATCCCTGCCATGATATGCTGCCTCTCACAGACCTAAAAGCAACAGAGCCAATCAATCATGGACTAGAACTTCTAAAAAACATGAGCCAGAATAAACCTGTTTCTTTCGTAAGTTGATTCTCTCAAGTCTTTGTTATAGTGACAGAAAGCCAACTAGCATACCCAAGTAAAGAGAGACAGTAACCCCAGGCCTACACCTAGCACACCTGGCCAGTTAATTGATAAATCTCCTTGGATACAGATCCTCCAGCCCCAGTCAAGCCTTCAGATGAGCACAGCCCCAGTCAATACCTAACTGTAACCTCATAAAAGACCAGAATCACCTGACCAATCTGCTTTCAAATTCTTGACCCACAGAAAATGTGAGGGACAATTACTGATTATTGCTGTATAAAGGCAGGGGTTAATAAACTGTTCTGTAAAGGGCCAGGTAGTAAATACTTTAGTCTTTGTGGGTCCTATGTTCTCTGTCACAACTATTCAACTTTGCAAAAGCCACCATGTTGTTGTTGCTGTTGTTAGGTGCCGTCAAGTCCTGTCTGATTCATAGCAGCCCTCATAGAATTTTCAATGGTTGATTGTTTCAGGATTGCCTTGGGAGTGGATTGCCACATCCTTCTCCCAAAAGCAGCCACAGGCCATATATAACTGAATGGATCTGACTGTGTTCCAATAAAACTTTATTAATAAAAACAAGCATTGGGTCAAATTTGACCTAAGGATTATAGTTTGCCAACTTCTGTCTTAAGCCACTTCATTTTATAATTTGAGATGCAGTAATATCTAATCAAACTATTCTCTGAATTTGTGAAGTGGCCTGAGTAGATTATGTTTTGGACAAAGAGCACTATTGCTGATTTGGAGGCCACATTGGAAGCTGATGGGTGCATGAGCATTGAGAGCAATGATTCCAGGAAGAGATATTGAGCTCAGGTTTGGATGAGGAGATGTATGGGTGATGATCATAGATGTCTTTTATGTTCCCTGCCATTTGGCACCAGGATGATGTTAAAACCATAATAGAAGCCGTTCTTTTTTATTCTCCTTGCACTGTTGGGAGATGCTCTTGGACAGCCCTGGTAATGAGAAAATGGCTTTAACAGAGTGGAAACCTTTCCCCCAACAGTGCTGTGAAGAGCGTGAAGAGCTGGAATGGGGCAAACTCCTAAGCTGGTAACAAGACCTTTGATACGAAGTAATTGTTGAGCTCAAAATAATGAAATGTGCTATCCAGAGTTCCAGGAGCATTGCCTGCCACCCATTCACTCTGCCTTTTTCACATACCCTCTGCCACCTGTTCTTCACAGCCCCCTTGAGGCCCCTATTCTCACTTCTGGTGGGCCAGGGCACAACCTGGGATGGACCTGAGCTGGAAACATCCGCAACATGGAGGGCAACACAGTCACAAGCAAGATGCTCATCAGTTGGAGGAAGAAAGCAGAAAAAGAGGAAGGAAAAAAGGAGAGGAGGAGAAAAAATCAGGAAAGGGGAGGGAAGAGAGACTCAAACAATCCAGGAGAGGATGGATACAGAGTTCAAACAATGGTATTACAATCAGGCCTCTGTCTTGATCCATCAGTGTGGACTCCAGTCTCCAGAAACCTGGGTAACTACAGTTTTTGGATTCCAAGGCCACAAAAAGACCCAAGAATCTCCTAGCAATCTCAGCAGCAGTTTGGGGACTCACTCTAATTGGCTCTCAATTCGTGGGCCCCACAAACCAGAACCAATCATGGTGGGCTGAGGAATACCTAATTCTGATTGGCTGTCAGGTCATGTGCCCACACACATGAACCAATCATGGTGGTCCAGGGACTACTGAACGCTGATTGGCTTTCAGGTCACATGCCACAGACATGAACTAATACTGGTGTTCCAGGAATACCTAATTCTGATTGGCTTATGTCCAGTGCTCTACCCTTTCCCTCCTAGACGACAGAAGGAAAGGAATGAATCCTCCCCCAAAACCCAAGGCTTTGCCAGAAGAAAAAGAAAGGGATACTGGGCAAGAGGAAATTACAAACCGTAAATGAGCCCTTTAGAGCTTACAGGGCCCCCTATTCCCTGCTAAAACTTCTGGGAAAATGATTTGTCAATCCTCTTCAGTCTGACTCAAGCATTTGAAACTGTAAGTGATTATTAGACACCCACTGTGAGAGCTGGAATGGCTGATTGAAAATTCTCTTCCTGATCTCTTTCTCTGATCAGGCCCAGAAAGGGAAGAATATGTTTACGCACAATTTTGGGCCTTGGGCTACCAAGCCCAATGCTCTCGGGCAACTGGTCCTCAAGGGCAAAGTCACAGGAGCCAGATCTCACAGGAGTCCATGGGGGCTCCAAAGACCAGAGATTATTTCTGGAGTGTGGGAGGGAGGGTTATGTAGAGGTCTTTACCAAAGGGCCTAAAGGGTGGGCAGTTTGTCAGTGTGGAGAGTGGAGAGGACAGGGCTCCTCTCAGCCTGGGTTCTCCCTCTCTAGCTCTCTCTTGCTTCAAGGGTCTGACAGTCTGTGTGGGAATGACACAGATGGGCTGACGTGACCTTGGCATTGTAGAAGGAAGTAATGTGTAGGGGAATGGGTCTCAAGCTCAGGTCCTTTCCCAGCTCAGGGAGGTTAGGGAGGCTGCCCAGCAGTGGTGATGTTGGAGTTGAAATTTGAAAGATGAGCATAGCTAGAAAGAAAGGAAAGGCCTTCCCACTGATGGGGATGATGTGCATAAAACTCCAGATGTGCTGTTGGAATACTAAATGGCTCTGTATGACTGGGCATGCCAGTGAGAATAGGCAATTGTTATGGTTTGAATGTCCTCACTAAAATTCATGTTGAAATTTAATCTTTATTGTGCAGTATTAAGAGGTGGAACCAGGTGAGACCTTTAAGATGTGATGTGATTTGGTTTCTAGGGCTGTTCCTTCTTGAATAGATAAATCAATTCATGGGTTAATGGATTAAAGATAATTAAGAGTAGGTCTGTTATAAAATTGGTTTGGCTCTTCTTTGAATCCCTCTTGCCATGTGATGACTTGTGCCACCTTGGGACTCTGAAAGTTCCCATCAGCAAGAAAGTCTTCAACAGATGTGGCCCTTAAACCTTGCACCTTCTAATCTCCAGAACCATGAACTGAATCAACCTTTATTGTTAATAAATTACCCAGCCTGTGGTGTTCAGTTGTAGGCACAGAAAATGGACTAAGACAGCAATGAAGCTGAGGTTGTTGGTAGTCCCTAATGACTCTGCCCTGCTGCTAAAGCTAAGAAGAGACTTGACTTGATTCTCCCAGCCCTGGGAGAACAATAGCAAGTATGGGAGGATTTTAGGAGAGAAATAACTACTTGTAAATATGTACATAGCTTTAGTCTTGGCAGGGCTGGTAGGTGATATAGATATATAGATCAGGACTCCTGGGTATAGAGGACAGAAGCCAGCTAACTCCAACCACCTTGGCCCAACCACCTTAGGCAGGATCCTGGGACAACTGGTGTCATCAACCCATGCTATGTAAAAGATCTGTGGGGAGATGACTGTGTAACTTGGTATTTTCTTTCTGGAAGGCAATTAGGGACAAGATGAGCTAAAGCCTAAAGCATATTCTTCAACCTAGAAATTCCACTTCTAGGAATTTACTCACAATCAGTTAAGATGAGAGCAAAGATTTAATTTCAAGGATGTTCCTTGTAACATTGCTTGAATAGGAAATAACTGGAAACAATTTAAATGTCCAACAGTAGGGCCCTGGTCTGGGCAATGACTAGCAGTCTGATGACATGCACTCTTTAGTCATTTGATTTGCTCCTACAGTAACAATAGCTTTCAGAAATGTTCGTCATGGTCTAAGGTTGTTGTCTGAAGAGTTTTTACTAGCCTATTGCAAAATCAGAAAAACAGAAAATGGCAAGATGTTCATAAAACTTTTCTGTGGCATTCTCTCTGCTCTATTTCTTTGACTTGATGATGAGTGTTGTTGCTGTTAGGTGCTGTCAAGTTGGGTCCAACTCAGAGTGACTATATGTACAATAGAAAAAACACTCCCTGACTCAGTGCCATGCCCAGCTCTATATCAGTATTTCTCTGCTATTCATTGAGTTTTCAATGTCTGATTGGTGGTTTTTTGTTTTTTGGGTTTTTTTTTGGGGGGTGGGGGTGGGCTGCTAAATCCTTCTCCCAAGCCTACAGCACCTAGTGTTCCCAGGTGGTCTCCCATCCAAGGACTAACCAGGCTCGACTCTGCTTAGCTTCCAAGATCTGATGGGATCACATGCCTAATGGATGTTAATTTTTTCCTTATTCCCAAGAGACAAATGACAGAAAATCACATCTAACTGTGGCATAAGCACATAAGAAGAAGTTAGGAGGCAGCCGATGCTGAGGAAATGTCTCTGCTCATCAATTCCAGGCAGGTAGTGGTCTCGGATCCTCTTGTCCTTTTCCTTGTGTTCCCATAGGATAGCACTGTTCTTGGAATAGTTCTCATATTCAAGGTAGGAAGAGGGAGAATGAGATGGTATCAGTGACATTTTCTCTTTTACAAGAAATCAAAATTTTCCCTCATGTCTCTGGCAAACTTCTTATGTTCCATGGGTTAAAGGAGGTCACAAGGCCACTCTTAGCTGTAAGGGAGTCCAGGAAACCAAGAATCTGGCAAAAAGAATGAGATTACCACATCAGATTTCCTGATGATGATTAATCGCTCAGGACAGACCCCCTCAAAGAAAACCAAGAAAGAAAGGGACAGACAAAGTGGTAGGAAACAACTGCTGATAGAGTAGTTAGCCATGCTTGACGTACCTGAGAGAAAAGAAGTCAGCAACCCTAGATCAGTACCCCTTAATTTTGGAAAAGTAGACTGGCCCATGAAACACTGAAGACTAGCAACTACTGGGATAGATAAGTGATTTTCAAACCAGACTCCTGTGTTACTAGGGTTATTTAGGGGCTGCTGTTAGAATGAGTTAGGAAAAGGGGGTGGAGCCCTCAATTGGGGGTACTGGCCCTCAAACTTCACTCAACACAAACACCTCCACTTTTATCTGAATATTATATTGACTGTACACATAAAATTCCATTCGTTGTGCTTGCATAGATGAGTCTTTATCTGTAAATACGTATATGTGTAAATCTTCATTTGTACGTACACATTAGATACATGCATACATATGTGTGTATACATACATACAAGGTGTGATGAACAAATATGTTGTTGTTGTTGTTGTTGTTGTTGTTAGGTGCCGTCAAGTCACCTATCCAACTCATAGCGACCCTCATAGGGTTTTCAATGGCTGACTATTTTGGGATTGCCTTGGGAGTGGATTGCCAGGCCCTTCTCCCATTTTTGCGGTGCTGGGAATTGAACTCGGGACCTCAGAGACTGCAGCGCAGCGCTCTACCAGTTGAGCTAAATCCCAGTCTGAACAAATATGGTGAAGGCTTAAATAAAAAATTAATCGCAGTAAAAGACACATTGCCCTTAGTTCCACTCCAGGTACTCCTCCTGGCATCAAACACATTTCTCCCATCATTCCTGCCACTTTCTAAAGCAGCCCTGGAAGTCCTCTTTTGTGTGTGTAGTTTCATCCCCAGTCATAACAGCACTCTATGTCACATGTCACTTCTGGTATGGTAATTTCTGTCAAATAAGAACATCCACGTTATGTCCTCATCCACTTATTCACTGGATCGGGTTCTGTATGACTTTTTGCTCTTCCCCAAAGTCAAAATGACCAGGAAAGGTAAATATTTTGAATCATTTCAGGACATCAAGACAACCAGGACAGTGCAACTAAAGACACTCATGAAAGAGGACTTCCAGAACTGCTTCAGAAGGTGGCCAGAATGATGGGGTAAGTGTGTTCAAAGCCAGGAGGGATATTTTGAGGGAAATTAATGGCAATATGTCTTTTACTGTAATAAATTTTCTTTTAATTTAAACATACAGTCTATCTTTTGATCATGCCTCATACACATTTGGGACTGGGATTTAGCTCAGTTGGTAGAGCTCTGCAGTCTCTGAGGTTCCTGTTCAATTCCCAACACCGCAAAAAATGGGAGAAGGACGTGGCAATCTACTCCCAAGGCAATCGCGCAACAATCAGCCATTGAAAACCCTATGAGGGTCGCTCAACGGCACCTAACAACAATTCACATTTACACTAACAGTTGGCCCCAGGGGCACTTAGTTAGTGACTCCTGGGTATATTCTGGTATTGACAATGGCTTTCTCTGGGTCATGGGTCGTTTTTAAGTTTTTTCTTTTTCCTGGTCTGTCCTTTCTAATTTTGCTAAAATAAACAGACGTGGCTTTTTAATAAGGGAAAAAGATGCCATTTTAATTAAAAAGTAATAACCCTGTGGCCAGTGACCATGTGGACTGTTTGGGCCATGCTCCATCAGCCCCCACTGAGCCTGGCCCTTCTGGCTGCTGCTCTTCCTGCCTCCCCAGCCTACCTCAAATGTGTTGCCCAGTGGCTGGGGTCCCTGCTGTGCCCTGTGAAGGAGGTGTGAGTTGGGGGACACACTGAAGAGTGTGGTCCCTTTCTGGAAGAGTTTGGCAGCCCAGCTGGGGTCTGAGGTCCTTTCAAACGCCAAAATCAAGCATGGGGACATCATGCCTGCAAATGCTGATTGCTCTGCTCTGTCCAGGGCTGTTGATAGGTGCATTGCATCATACTAATGCCATAGTGTCACAACATGAGTCTACTCTTGGCTACTGCAAGTCACCAGGACAACATCTGGCTTGAATCTTTCTTCATTATGACTTAAAAATTAAAAGCTGAAATCCAAACTACCCCTTTAAGACTTTGCCTATCTTCTTCCTTTCTTCCTCTCCTGTTCTCCTCCCCAACTCCACGTTTTTTCTCTCACATTCCAGAAACTTCAAACCAAGTTTGAAGGAGGAGTTTAGAAATTGTCCAACTTAAGTGCTCTTGCCTGTTTTCTAGGTGGGGACATGGAGGCCCAGGGAAGAGCAGTAGCTTACTGTATCACAAATTTTACCAAACTGCTTGGGAATCGGTAGCAGGCAGCTCAAATCCCTCAAGTTCCTTATCTTCCAGACAGAATAGTGCTGCTGTAGTTTGCATTCTTGGCCTCCAAAGGCCTATGTGCTAAAAAGACGTGGTCTTAAAAAGACAGTGGAACCTTTAGGAGGTGGTGCCGAGTGCCACATCCTTTCATCACTGGGAGCGTGCACTGGAAGGGGATTATAGGACTTCAGTCTCTTCCTATTCTCTCTTTTCTGATTCCTGGCTCATTGATGTATGCAGTTTGCTTTGCCATGTGCTCCTTGCCATAATGTGATGCCCTAGCAAGAGGCCCAGAGCCATCTTGGACTAGAACCTCTGAAACCATCAGCCAAAATAAGACTTTCTCCCTATAAGTTAATTGCCTCAGGTATTTCATTACAGTAACAGAAAGTTGAGTAATACAAGTATTGAGGCCCCTCCTCATCACCTCCAAAGGCTCCCTTCAACAGGTAGATAGGACAGTGCCCAGAAAAGGGTCTTGTGGTCAGTAAGGAACCAGTAAGAGAAGCATTAGTTCTTGTCACTGTTGTTCAAGGGCTTCAAGCTAACAGGTAGCAGAAATAGGTCTTCCTAGAACTCAAGTCCTCTGATTTCTAATTGTAATGACCTCTAAAATTTACTGGGAGGAAAGAACTGGAAAGACAGTAATGCCTTCTAACACAGTAGGGGCTGCACGAAGTGTTTTATGGACGGTGAAAGCTCGCAGATAAGACGAATGTGCTAAATCAAGCAATAACCTTGAGCAAGCGCATCACATTCTTGATCTCAGCTTCTACATATGAGAAACAGGGGTGACAATAGGGATAATGAGCTCATGAAGAGAATGAAATGAGAGACTTGGCAGGTGGTTAGGATTTGCACAAACAACCCAGTTTTTAATTCCTCTGACTGATCTCTATGCCTCTCTGGACATTGTGTCAACAGCTCACTTTGCAGTGCACCTCTCTCTCTCTCTCTCTCTCTCTGCTGCTGCTGCTGCTGCTGCTGCTGCTGCTGGTATTCTTGCTCTTTCCTTCCCTCCTCTCCCTCTTCCCTGATCTCCTCTCTGAGCAGCTAATACTTCCCTAACAACTTCTCCTAGATCTTTTTCTATCTGTGGCTTATAGTCACTATCTGTCTTCCTACCTACCAGCCAAGCCCTTTATGTATTAACCGGAGCTAAAGAGTTGGGAGTTAGCTAAAGAGCTAGCTAAAGAGTTGGGAAAATGGGTTTGCTTCTCAATGATACCAGTTTCCAAGACTGATTCCTTGAGAAGGACCCACAATTCCTATTTTGAGAGTCAGTTGTTGTTGTTGTTAGGTGCTGTTGAGTCAGGACAACAGAATGAAACGTTCCCTGATTCTGTGTTAGGCACATGATCATTTTTATGTTTAAGCCCCTTGTTGCAGCCACTGTGTCAACTCATCTAATTGAGGGCATTCTTTTTTTTTTTTTTCCTTTTTTGGTGACTTGCCACTCTTCCAAACATGATGTCCTTCTCCAGGGATTGGTCCCTTCTGACATGTCCAAAACACATAAGATGCAGTCTAGCCATCTTTACTTCCAAGGAACACTCTGGTTGCACTTTGTTCATCACAGATCTGTTGGTTCTTTTGGTGGTCCATGGTATATTCAATATCCATCTCTACCACCATAATTAAAAAGCACCAATTCTTCTCCTGTCTCTGCTATTCAATGTCCAGATTTCACAAGCATATGATGCAACTAAAAATACCATGGCATAAGGTGCACCTTCATCTTCAATGTGACATCTTTACTTTTCAACATTTTAAAGAAGTCTTTTGCAATATCTTATCCCAATGCAATGTGTCTTTTGATTTCTTGACTGCTGCTTCCATGGGTATTGATTATAAAATCAAGTAAAGCAAAATCTTGGACAACCTCAATCTCGTCTCCATTTATCATGAAGGTGGTTACTGACCCAGTTGTAAGGATTTTTGTTTTCTTGATGTTAAGGCACAATCCATACTGAAAGCTGTGTTCTTTAACCTTCCTCAATAAGTGTTTCAGATCCTTTTCACTTTCAGTAAACAGAGTGTGTCATCTGCATAATGCAGGTTGTTAATGAGTCTTCCTTCAATCATAATGCTGCATTCTTCCTCATAAAGTCCAGATTTTTGGATTATTTGCTCAGCACAGAGATTGAAAGGCATGGTTGAAATTATATTTATCAAATAAATTTTTCATATGTAGATATAAAAAAAAAGAAAAGTCATGGTAAAAGGATGCAGCCCTGACACACACATTTCTTGACTTTAAACCAGGCAGTGCTTCCTTGTTCTGTTCCAACAACTGCCTCCTGGCCAGATACGGATTCCTCATGGGCACAATTAAATACTCTTGTATTCCTATTCTTTGCAGTGTTATCCATAATTTATTATGATCCATACAGTCAAATGGCTTTGCATAGTCAATAAAACATAGATATCTTTCTGGTTTTCTTTGTTTTGGGTAATATCTATCTGACATTAGCAATAATGTCACCAGTTCCATGCCCTCTTCTGAATCTGGCTTGATTTTCCAGCAGTCCCCTCTGTCTATACTGCAGCTGTCGCTTTTGAATGATCTTTACTAAAATTTTGCTTGTGTGTGATATTAATGATATTGTCTGATAATTTCCACATTCAGTTGGATCCCCTTTCTTGGGAATAGGCACAAATCTGGATTCTTCCAGTCAGTTGGCCAGGTAGCTGGCCAAATGTTTTGGCATAGACAAGTGAGCACTTCCAGTGCTGCATCTGTTTGTTGTAACATCTCTGTTGGTATTCCATCAATTCCTGGAGTCCTGTGTTTCACCAATGCCTTCAAGGAAGCTTCCACTTCATCATTGGTTCCTGATCATATGCAACCTCTTGAAATGGTAGGTGGTCTTCCACCAATTCTTTTTGGTATAATGACTCTCTGTATTCTTTCCATCTTTTTCTGATGTTTCTTGCATCTTTTAATATTTTCCCTGAATAATCCTTCACTATTGCTTCTCAAGGCTTGAATTTTTCTTCATATCCTTAAGCTTCAAAAAAACAGAATGTGTTCGCTTTTTGTTTGCTATCTCCAGCTGTCCTTTGAAATCTGTTTAGTTCTTTAACTTCATCATGTCTTCTTTTACTTTAGCTGCTCGAAGTTCAAGCGCAAGTTTCAGTGTCTCTTTTAACATGTAATTTGGTCTTTTACTGTCTTTTTAATAACCTTTTGCTTTTCTCATGAATGATGTCTTTCATGTCATGCCACAACCCATCTGGTCTTCTATCATTAGTGTCTAATGAATCAAACTTGTTTTTGAGGTGGTCTCTAAACTCAAGTGGGATATACTCAAGGTCATACCTTGGCTCTCTTACACTTGTTCTAGTTTTCTTCAGTTTCAGTTTGAACCTATATATGAGCAGTTGTTGGTCTGATCCACAACCAGCACCTGGTCTTGTTCTGACTTTTGATATTGAGCTTTCCATCATCTCTTTCCACAAATGTAGTCAATTTTGTCCCTGTATGTTCCATCTGGTGAATTCTATGTGTGTTGTCACCATTTATGTTGGTGAAAAAAATGTATTTGCAATGAAAAGGTCAATGATCTCATAAAATTCTATCATGCAATCTACAGGGTCATTTCTGTCACCAAGGCCATATTTTCCAGCTACTGAGCCTTTTTCTTTGTTTTCAACTTTTGCATTCTATTCACTAGTAATTATCAGTACATCCTGATTGCATGTTCAATATATTTCCAATTGCAGAAGCTAGTAAAAATCTTCCCTATCTTCATTTGTGGCCTAAGTAGTGGGTGTGTAAATTTGAATAATAGTCATATTAACTGGCCTTCCTTGTAGGCATAGGATGTTATACAGCATTGTACTCCATGACAGATCTTGAGATGTCCTTTTTGATGATGAATGCAACCACATTTTTCTTTATGTCATTCCTGGCATAGTAGACCATATGATTATCTGATTTGAAATGGTCCATGCCAGTCCATGTTAGCTCACTGATGCCTAGAATTTCAATGTTTGTGTACTCCATTTCCATTTTAACGGTTTCTAGTTTTCCTAGGGAATTGAACTCGGGACCTCAGAGACTGCAGCGCAGTGCTCTACCCACTGAGCTAGTTTTCCTAGGCCTGCAGCTGTAGCCCTGTGGCATCCGATCCCGTCAGATCTCAGAAGCTAAGCAGGGTCGGGCCTGGTTAGTACCTGGATGGGAGACCGCCTGGGAACACCAGAAGCCCAGAAGCTGTAGGCTTGGGAGAAGGACCTGGCAACCCCCTCCCAAAATCAATCTGCCATTGAAAACCCTATGAACAGCAGAGAAGCACTGACAATAGTGTTTCCCCTGTTGTACAGAGGGTCGCTATGAGTCGAATACCGACTCGATGGCAACTAACAACAACAACAACAACAAGTTTTCCTAGACTCATACTATGTACATTCCATGTTCCAATTATTAACGGATGTTTACAGTTGTTCCTTCTTGAGAATCTGAGGCTGACCATAAATTTTTTCTTGTTGAGCTCCCACTGTAACAAGCCTGAAATCCTCTCTAGAAGCAATTGGAGGCCTCCAACTGCCTAGGGAAAGACTAGGGGCAATGAACAGGAAAGAAGAAAAGCACATTCTTACTATACTTCTGTGAAGCATTTACTCAGTGCCTGGCACTTAAATAGCGCTCAGTGATTTAGCCTGCCGTTGTAGCTCTGTGGCATCTGAAACTGTCAGATCTCAGAAGTTAAGCAGTATTGAGCCTGGTTAGTACTTGGATAGGAGACCGCCTGGGAATACCAGGTGCTATAGGTTTGGGAGAAGGACCTGGCAACCCCCTCCCAAAAATCAATCCACCATTGAAAACCCTATGAGTAGCAGAGAAGAACTGACAACAGTGTTTTGTCTGTTGTACATAGAGTTGCTATGAGTCGGACACCTAACAACAACAACAAAAACAACAGTGATCTTAGCTCTTACTATATCTGATTTTTAAAAAATAAAGCACTTCATTCAAATATAACTTGTATACAGCAAAGCACACAGACCCTACGTGTACAGATTAATGTCTTAGAGTGAACACACCATGTAACTGTCACCTCTCAGGTTCACTCCCAGCCACTTCCCCTTCCTGGCTACAAAGAGCCACCCCTATCATGACTTATAACACCATAGACTAGTTTTACCTGTTTTTACCCCATAAGTACATGCAGTCTTGCACAACATATCTATTGCATCTGGCTTCTTCCACTTAAAGTTATGCCTGTGAGGTGCATCTAAGTCATTTCAGAATGTAGAAACTCATTTATTTTTGTTGCTCTTCATTTTCTATCATATGAGTATAACACAATTTATTTATCTATTCTGCTGGCAATGTACTGTAGAATTGTTCCCAGTTTGGGGCTATTATAGGTAATAATTTGCACACTTTGTACTGTATGTATCTTCTGGTGCATGCAGGAATTCATTTATGTTTGGTATAAACCTGGGAGGATAATTTGTGAGTCATCATTGTTGGCTTAAGTAGATGCTATCAATCTTCCAAAGTTGCTATACCAAATGAAACCAAGATATATAAAAATTTTTATGGCTTCATATACATTTGGCATCATGAGACTATTTAGCCATTCCAATGAGTGTAAGGACACACCTTACCAAGGCTTAAATTTTCACTTTCCTGATAGCCTGTGAGGTTGAGCACATTTTCTTATGTTTATTGGCCATTTGGATATTCTCTTTTAAGAGGAACTTGTCTGTGTGGGTTGTCCCTTTTTATATTGAGTTCCCTTTTTCTTAATGACTGGAGGGGCTCTTTCTATATTCTGATTAACAAGTTTTTTATTAGTTGTTCACAAAGTAAATGAGGTTTCTCACTTTGTAGATTATCTGTTCATTTTCTAAGGATTTACCCATTCAGGTCACTTTATATAAATAGAATCATACAATGTGTGGCCTTTTCAGTCTGGGCTTTTTCACTTAGCATATTTTCAAGGTTTATCCTTGCTGAATCACATTTCAGTGTTTCACTCTTTTTGATAGCTGGGTAACATTCCATTGTGTGGATGCAGCCCATCTGGTTTTCCATGGGTCTTTTAATTGTTTCTACTTTTCAGTTATTATGAGTACTTCTGCTATGGACATTTATGTATAAGTTTTTGTGTGAACATATGTTTTCAGTTCTCTTGAGTATATGTGTAGGATTAGAATTCATAGGTTATGTGGTAACTCCATATTTAACTTTTAGATAAACTACCAACTCAGTTTTCAAAACGGATGCATCATTTCACATTTCTACTAGCATATGATGGGAGAAGGACCTGGCAACCCACTCCCAAGGCAATCCCAAAACAGTCAGCCATTGAAAACCCTATGAGGGTCGCTATGAGTCGGATACCGACTCAACGGCACCTAACAACAACAACAACAACTAGCATATGAGAGTTCCAGTTTCTCTACATTCTCACCATTTGATATTGTTCCTCATTTTTTAAAATAGCCATCCTAGTGAATGTGAAATGGTATCTCCTTGTGCCTTTGATTTGCATTTTCCTAATGGCTAATGATGTTGACATCTTTTTACATGTATATTGGCTATTTGTGCATCTTTTTTTGGAAAAATGTCTATCAAATCCTTTGCCCATTTTTACTGTGTGTTACTTGGTTTTCTAATTGTTGAGTTGTCAGAGTTCTGTATATATTCTGGATATTAGAACTTGATAAAAATATGATTGGAAAATATTTTCTAATTCTCTATGTTGTCTTTCCATTTTCTTGATAATACCCTTTAAATTTAAAAGTATTTAAAATTTTTCCTTAGGTTGCTTATGCTTTAGGTGTCATATCTAAGAAACAATGATCTATTCAAAGGTAATGAAAACTTATTCCTAAATTTTATTCCCAGAGTTTTATAGTGTTAGCCTTTTTATTGAAAACTTTGACCCATTTATCACACACACACACACACACACACACACACACACACACACACACACACTGTCCACAAATGTATAGATTTATTTCTGGACTCTCAATTCTGTTTCAATGATCTAAATATCTATCCTCAGGCCAGTACGACACAGTAGTGATTACTATAATTTTGTAGTATATTTGAAACAGGGTATTGTGAGTCTTCCAATGCTATGTTTTAAAGATTATTTTGACTATTCCGTGTCCTTTTCATTTCCATCTGGATTTTAGTAGCAATTTATCAGGAATTTTTTAGCTGGGATTTTGATAGGAATTGCACTGAATCTATAGATCCATTTGGGATATATTGCCAATATTAAGCCTTCTAGTCCATAAATACAGATGTTTTCTCATTTATTTAGATATTTAATTTCTTTCAATGGTATCTTTAATTTTCAGTGTACAAATTTTATGCTTCTCTCATTACCCTTATTCCCAAGCATTTTACTCTTTTTATGCTATCATAAGTAGAATTGTGTTCTTTACTTCATTTTGGATTGTTCATTTTTTAAGTATAGAAGTATAATTGATCTTTTCCTAGTGATCTTGTATCCTATACCCTTGTTGAACTTATTTTTTGGGGGGAGAGGGGTACTAGGAGGTTGAACCTGGGGCATCACATATGCTAGGCAATGCTCTATCGCTAAGTTGCACTCCCAACCCCCTTTTTATTTTTTATTTTGAGACAGGGTCTTGCTAAGTTGCACAGGCTGTCTCTGGCCTTAGATTTGTAATCTTCCAGCCTCAGCTTCCTGAGTTTATGGGATTACAGACATGTACCACCATGTCCAACCCTGGCTGAACTCTTGTATTAGCTCTAATAGCATGTGCTCCCGCGCGCACGTGCGCGTTAGTGTGTGTGTGTGTGTGTGTGTGTGTGTGTGTGTGTGTGTGTGAGAGAGGGGGGGGGGGGGGGGGGGGGGGGGGGGGGGGGGGGGGGGAGGGATGGAGGGAGGGAGGGAGATATCCTTAGGAGTTTTTGGAAGATCATGATCTTCTAATCTGGCCTCAAACTTGCTATCCTCCTGCCACTGCTGGGATTACAGGTGTTCACCATCACTCCAACATATGAAGTAGGCTTGTTTTTGGTGTTGGTGGTGCTTTGTGATGCTGGGGACTGAACCCAGAGCATGTTAGGCAAGCACTTTACCACTGAGTTTACATTCCCAGCCCATTCTTTATCATTTCTTGAAGGGTAAGCTTGCTAGCAAATTCTTTTCACTTTTGTGTATCTGGGAATGTCTTAATTTCTCACTCATTTTTAAAGGATAGCTTTGTGGACATAGAATTCTTGGTGGATGACTTCTTTTCTTTTGGTGCTTTAAATATGTCATTCCACTGCCTTGTGGGCTCCATGGCTTCTAATGATAAATTAGCTGTTAATCTTACTGAATCATTTCTTTCCCATTGTTTTCCAGATTCTTTTCTTGTCTTTGACTTTCAGTGATTAGATTATGATGTGTATGGGTATGGATCTCTGAGTTTATCCTATGTAGAATTTGTTAATCTGTGTAGATATATAGATTAAGGTTTTTCAACAAAGTCTTTCTTCAAATCTTCTGACTCTCTCCTTCTGGAAAGGAAATGTTATACTTGATGAAGTCCTATAGATCTTTGAGGTTCTGTTCATTTTTCTTTCTCTTTCTTCTTTCTATTCTTCAGACTGGAAAATCTCAATTGACTTACTTCAGGTTTGCTAAATCTGTTTCTGCCTGCTCCAATTTGCTATTGTGCTGCTATGGTGAATTTTTAACTTTAATTATTACTTGAATTGCTCTACTTTGTAACCCCCAAATTTCCATTTGGTTCTTTTTTCATAAATTATATCTCCTTATTGTTATTCTCTATTTGATGAGACAGTATTCTACCTATCTTTAGTTTTTTAGAAATTATTTCCTTTAATTCACTGAATAAGTTTGAAAGAGTTATTATTTTTCATTTATTAGTATTTTAATTGTACATATTTTATGGAATATCGAATGCTAATTCAGCTCATATATACCATGTGGAATTATCAAATTAAGATTGTTAACATTTCCATTTTCTTAAACATATTAAAAAGTTCTTTTTGTTAACATGCAACACATAATTGTTCATGTTTGTGGGGAATAGTGAAATAGACTATTAAGAGTCTTTGTCTAGTAAGTCCAAGGGCTGGGATTTAGCTCAGTTGGTGGAGCACCACTCTGCAGTCTCTGAGGTCCCAGGTTCAATTCCCAGCTCCACAAAAAATGGGAGAATGATGTGGCAATCCACTCCCAAGACAATCCCAAAACAATCAGCCATTGAAAACCGTTTGAGGGTCATTAGGTATCAGACACAATTCAAAGACACCTAACAACAACAGTCCAGTGTGTGGGCTTCCTTGGGACAATTTCTATTGATTAATTGTCTTCTGTGTAGGAACCATAGTTTTTTATAACTTCTTTTCTAGTCTCATGTACTTTTTGGTGAAAACTGGATATTTTATGTAACATAATATAGGTGCTGTAGAAATTTGATTCTGAGCCCTCCCCATGGTTTGTTGTTTCCCCTCAGAGACTTTTCTGAACCAATGCTGTGAAGTCTCTATCTTTTTATGTGTGTGGTACTGAAATCACTCTTTGGTTACTTGAGTGGCTAGCTAATGACTGGGTAGAAAATTCCTTAAATACCTGAAACTACTAAGCCTTCCTGTCTTTGCTGAGGGGCTCTCTGTGTATGCCGAGGCACACTCTCAAAACTCAGGCAGGCCCCTAATAACCTGCGTTAGCCTTCATCTGTGCCGAGGGTCAAGGTCAGCTAGATGGGCAGGTGTTGGGCCTTCTTGGGGCTTTGCTGTGCATGTGCAGAGTTGTGAGAATGTTCACAACCATGCACACATCCACGGCCTTCTACATTCCCAGGAGTATGTCGGAGCTTTTCAAAATCTTCATCAGACCCCCTCCCCTCCATTCTCTAGCTTTTCCTTTCATCTTTTTGGTTATCCTATTCATCATGCTTGGGAGAGTGGTGGGGCAGTGAAAAAAGGGAAGACTCTCTACTAGATGGATCGACACAGTGGCTGAAACAATTGGCATAAGCATAAAAAAGATTACATGAACTGTCCAGCATCAGGTAGTGTTTCATTCTGTTTTATGCAATGAGGCGGACCCAAGTGGGTCCTAACAACACCTAACAACAACAACATTGCTCTCCCCAGATGTTATCCACCACCAAAGTAGTCCCAAAGTTACATAATTGCCTCTAAATGTTTTGGCAAATGCCCCAAGGGAAAGATAGGAAAAAAGCTTTTTGTACTGGGTAAGCTTTGAGACAGTAAAATAAAGAACCTTGTAAGTGGGTCTTCCAGAGAACCACCGGACAGGCCAAATAATGACAATTCTTAGGAAAGGTGGCTTTGAAGGATCTTCAGCCCTCTGTCTCCTCTGGTGGCTGCCAGGCCCCTGGTTTTCACCATGAATATGGGCTGTTTGTTTCCAAGGCTACTGCAGAGTTGGAAGGAGGAGGCTGGGAACAGGGCAAGTAAGAATGCCACAAAGGTCATGGCTTTAACCCCCTACTCAGTCTTCTTTCTTGAATAAATGATCTCTAAATTGCTGCAAGCCTTTGATTAATCTTGAGAGTTCTGAAAAAGTTGATTATGGCCATTGTTGCCAGTTTTCTTGTTGCTATTATGGAGGAGAGAATATTTGGAAGTCTAAGTCCACCACCATTTTCACCAATTTCACCTCTGTTCCAAGCCTTTTGCTGATATGACCTCATTTATTTATTACCACAACCTTTGGAGGCTTCATTGTACAGATGAGAAATATGAGGCCCAGAAGGTAAAGTGACTTGTGTAAGGTCACACAGCCAACAAGTAGTGGACCCAGGATTCAAAGCAGGGTTTGACTCTATGGCTAGCATACTCAAAGGAATTTTTTTATACCCACCAAATTGATAAAGGGGCACTGACATTGGGGGATTAGGAGGTCTGAATTCAATTCACAGCTTTGATTCTCTCCTAGCTAAGGCTTCTGTAAGCCTTAGTGTCCCATTTCCCTTCTCTCGGTCTCAATTGCCCCATATCCCCAAATGCTTGGCTGATATCTCCTAATCTCTCCCATCATTCTGGGTTTACCTGGATCTGCGAGTGTCCACAACACACTCTCTTCCATGAAGTTATGACCCCCAGCCGGAGCAAGGCCTGGGCGCTGCTGCTACAGAGGGCCCCCTACCTACCAAGAGCCCTTCCTTGGTGGGCATTAGAAGCCATTAGCCTGCTGTGTCTCAGCCCAGTCATCTGGGGACTTTAAGTAACCACTGAGGAGGCGTCTGTCTGTCTGAGTTGATGGCTGTCACTGACAGTTGGGTTCTTTATCAGTCCAGGCAACTAATTTTCCCTCTGGCTCCTAGTCTGGACCTCCTAAGGCTAAGGAGGGCCAGGCAGGGAAGGAGTGGTCCTTATTTTATCCCTCTTTCCCCTACTTCTGCTCCCCATCTCCATCCCCCTCTCCACCAAAGCCTGTAGCATTGTGACTGTACTGTCAGGGCATGGGATAAAGGATTTGCTTGAAAAAAAATTTTTTTCCCCACTCCTTTCCTTGACCTACAAGGCCCTACTAATGTCTTGCTTCCCTGTTACTCCTCTGACCTCCTTTCTACCCCTTGCTTCCCTCTCTGGGCTGTGGACGTGCTTGCAACACAAAAGCATACTCAGGGCCTTTGCACTTGCTATTCTCCCCGCGAAGAACATGACCTGAGTCACTCCTTCACCTTTTCCAGGTCTTTGCTTAAAGTTCATTGTCAGTAAGGCCTTCCTGGCCAATCTAGTTAAAATGTATCTGCCTCACTCTTAATCTCCATTTCCTCCTTGTTTTGTTTTTTTCCCTTAGGACAATATTGTTACATAAACCAATAAATTGCTTTTTTGCCCAAACCAGTCTGAGTTGTCTCTCCTTTGCAAATCAAGTCTCTATGAAGACACGGGCTCCAATTTGGGCCCCATTGAAAGGACTGGCGTGGAGCTGGGTCATAGGAGGGCCTGACCTGCAGCAAGAGGCCTTGCCTCACTGCTGCAATTGGCTTGGGGATGCCCTGAGCCAACGGCTGTGTGCCAGTAACACTGGGCCATAGACAAGGCAGGGGATCCTGGGAGGGGGGGGCTGGCTTCTGCCACGTCCTGCCCAACCTCACTGCTCACTTGGGTTTGACCCAGCGATTGGGAAACATCTTCTCCTTTCCTCCTGTTAAACTCCAGCCAGGCCAGCCCTGTCCACCAGGCCATCTGAGCCTGGTGGAAACTAGGGCACTTCTGGACTGGCTGAGGTTTTCATGCTGGAGGCTGGATGCCATTCCTACCACATCCCTGCCAGCCAGTGGCCCATGACCCACCACACCTGCCTGCCAGGCCACTCCTAGAGCTGCTCTGGCCTGCCAGCTTCGCAGCGGCAAAGTGCCCTGCAGAACAGAGGGATGGAGAAGATGGCAGGGGAGAGATGGCAGGCAGAGGACAGCTTGCAGGGATGTGGGGGCAGGGGGCATAGGGGGAGACCTGCCAAGGTCATGTGGGCTTTCAACAAATCACATGGCTCCTGGGACCACAGAGACCTGGGTTTTAACCCAGTTTGTGATTACTTTCGGGGTGGCCTTGGTCAGGAGCCACCACCTTCGGGAGCTTGGTCCCTTAGTCACAGTCTCTCTTATGGGATGTGAACAGGATGAAAGGAAGGAACACACCAACCACGTGCCTGACCCAGGCACAGAGATGCCTAGGAAGAATAGTAAAGGAGCCCTAAAAGAGATCCCCCCATGTGTCTGTCAGCTTCACACGCAGCGGGGGCTTGCGTGTTGCTGTGATGCTGAAAGCTATGCCACCAGTATTTCATATACCTGTAGGGCCCTCCATGGTGGACAGGTTTCAGCTGAGCTTCCAGACTAAGACAGACTAGGGAGAAGGACTTGGCAGCCCACTCCTGGAATAAGTAGCCATTGAAGACCCTATGAATAACAGAGAAACACTGTCAAATATAGTGCCAGAAAATGAGCCACCCCCTCCCCCACCCAGGCTGGAGGGCATTCAAGAAACGACTGGGAAAGAGTTGCCTCCTCAGAGTAGAAGAATTGACCTTCATGATAGGAATGGAGTAAAGCCCCTGGGACCTCTTTTTGCTGATGTGGCAAGACTCAAAATGAGAAGAAACACAGTGACTGCAACAATGGACTCAAACATAAAAAGATTTTGTGCATCGCGCAGTGCTGGGTAGTGTTGCATTCTGTTATACATAGGGTCATTACGAGTTATACCCAAGTGAACAGCACCTAACAACTAACAAAAGAGAGACAGCAGCTTGCTAATGTGAGCCTTATTCTAAATCCTCCACTGGCTCATTTAAAAAGCAATTAGTAATCCCATTTTACTGATGAGGAAACTGAGACCTAGAAAAGCCAGGAAATGTTGCACTTGCCCAGGATAAGAAGCCTGGAATCTCCTTTCTTCAAGCCATGTGCCGTGACTTTGAGCTAGTTTGTACCTCTCTGTAAATTGCAGATAACTGATAGATAGACAAACTGTTCAGTCTGGTAGAATCACTCCCTTCTCTTATGTAGAAAAACAGGCTAGGCCATTGTTTTACTCTATATTAACTTGTGCCTTTATTACTTTTCCTTTTATCCTTTATTACTTTTCCATCATCTATGTGGTTCCCTCATTGTTTAACAAGTGAAATAAAATCTTAAAATGTGGTCGTTTTCATAGCTCTCCAGGAGTCATGATTTTAGCCTCTTTCTATAAATTATCTTTTAACAAGGCCTTGGAAACCAATGCCTGATCCTTACTATAGTAGCCCGGGAAGCCAACCCTCCCATTCCTCATCCCCACTGAGGAGACCTGGGTAGGAGGGTGCTCCCAGAAACAGATCCTGTGCCCCTGGGCTTGGGTTCCCCCGAGGACCAGCCCTCTCTGAGGGTGATTTAGCAGGCATCTGCAGGTGCGAAGACCAAGTGCGTCGAAGGACACAGCATAAAGGAGAATGAGCCTCCCCTTGCTTAGCTGCCCTTCGTGGGCATTTGCGTGGGCCTGGGCGCCCTCTTGTGGTAACCTAGTGTCTACATGCTCTCTTCAAGATCCCTGTGGTTGGAGGGGCTTCCCAGGCCCTCATCATTCCTCTGTCCCTGCCTGTATCCTTTTCCCTCTTCCCAGCTTTTCCTGTCCCCAACCGAGGCCTTAAAAATGGTCCTTAGCTCCTGGACACGGTGGCACACGCCTATAATCCCTGCAACTAGGGAGGTGGAGGCAGGAGGCAGGTCAAGGCCAGAGACAGCCTGTGCACACCTGCAAAAGCATGCAGGAGGCCCTGAGTTCAACTCCACAGGACTCCCCACCCCTAAAAATAGTCTGCAGTCATGGCTCACTCACCTCTTCCTGCGAAGACTTGGAAACACACAGCAGGTGGGCTTCCTGCAGGACTTAGTGATGCTGCCAGACACCCGGCCATGTGGTGATGATGCTTGCAGGGCCACCGTGGCTCCTCCTGGCCCTGACACTTAAGGACAATTGGATGACCTCTCTGGGTCTTCCTTTTCTCCTTCTGCAAGTGAGGTGCATAAAAGTCTCTACTTTAAAGAGCTGCAGGAACGAAAGGAGCCCCTACACATCAAGCAGTTTGTTGGGTGCTGCTACAGACCAGCCCCTCCCCTCACACGCTTGACTTGCCAGCAGGGGTCCAGGTCAGATTCAGTCCTAGGGGGCAGAAGCTGAGGCACCTCATTGTGTCTCCCACAGCTGTGGAATCTGAAGCTCCCAGATTCTGTTTGTCAGCAGCCCCTTCAGGTTTCCCCTGCCTCCTACCTCAGGGCAGGAGCAGCTGTGACCTTTCCTGGTGGCTTCCCACAGTTCCTGTTTCTTCCAGCTCTCCATCATTTTTACTTTCCAGCGGTTTTGTAAACATGTTGTTGTTGTTAGATGCCATCCAGTCAGTATCCGACTTGTAGCGACCCTACGTACCACAGGCAAAATACTACTGTCAGTGCTTCTCTGCTGTTCATAGGGTTTTCAATGGTGGATTGATTTTTGGGTGTGGGATGCCGGGCCCTTCTCCCAAGCCTACAGCACCTGGTGTTCCCAGGCCATCTCCCATCCAAGTACTAACCAGGCCTGACCCTGCTTAGCTTCCGAGATCTGACGGAATTGGATGCCACAGGGCTATGGCTGCAGGATTTGTAAACATATTTCCTATTAAATCCCTTCCGTACTGAGTGGCTAGGGTTCCCATTCACTGGGTGGGAGGGGGAATGGTACAACCACTTGGGAAATCTGTTTGTCAGGGTCTTATAAACATGTGATACTACCGCTCGATGGGACAATGCCACTCCCAGGAATTTACCCAAGACGAATGAAAACATATGTCCACCCTAAGACCCATGCATGACTGTTCATAGCAGCATGATTCATAGTCGCCCCAAACCAGAAACAGCCCAGATGTGCATCAGTAAAGCAATGGATATACTATGATACAACCAGACTGTAGTGTAATAATCAGAAATAAACAGGAAGGGGTTGCTATACCCCCTAGCGTGGACAAATCTCAGACATGCTGATGAGTGAAGAGCAAGGCATGAAGAAGTTGTGCATTTCATGTGTCAGCCAGGGAAGGGTTCCTTCAAGACAGACACTGTCAAGCAGTGGTCAGCATGGGTTGCTAAAAGCTTCCAGCTGTGGCTTCATGGGGAGAAGGTGAAGCTGTGCTCTTCACAGCAGCTCACTGGGTGTGGACTTCATGAAAATTAAAAGCTTTTGTCAAAAGACACTATCAATGAAGTAAAAAAGCAAACCACAGGAAGAGAAGAAATATTTGTAGATCACATATCCAATAAAGGAATGATACCCAGAATATAGGAAAACTCCCCCCAAACTCAAAGGACTTATTTTTCCAAGGATATTTATCCAAGGAAGATATACAAATGGCCAATAAATACATGAAAAGACTCTCAGCCAATCATTATTGTTTACTGTTAGGTACCATTGAGTCAGAATAAAACACTCCCCAACACCAACCCATGCCCAGCACTGTCAGTGCTTCTCTGCTATTCATAGAGTTTTCAATGGCTGATTATTTTGGGAGTGGGCTGCTGGGTGCTTACCCTGTTTGTTGCAGTGATAGGGATCAAACCCAGGGCCTCAGAGAGCACAGAGCAGCACTCTACCAACTGAGCTAAACTCCAGCACCTAGCCAATAATTAGGGAAATGCACATCAAAACCACAATAAGCTACCATCTCATACTCATTAAGATGGCTATTAAAACAAAAACAAAAACAAAAACAAACAAATAAAACCAGAAAATTAAAAAGGTTGACCAGGTATAGAGAAATTGAAACCTTTGTGCATTGCTGGTGGGAACGAAAACTGTGGCAGGCCCTTTGGAAAACAGGACAGTGGCTTTACAAAAAATGAAAAATAGAAATACTATATGATTCGGCAATTCCATTTCTAAGCATATATCCCTGAAGAACTGAAAGCAGAGTCTTGATGATAGATACTTGTACATTTATGTTCATAGCAGCCTTATTCACTATAGCCTAAAGGTAGAAGGAACCCACATATTCTTTGATGGATGAATAAATAAATAAAATGTGGCATCATATATACAATGGAATACCATTCAGCCTTAAAAAGGAAGGAAATTTTGACACACGTGTAATGTGGAACATGAACTTTGAGGGCATTATGCTAAATCAAACAAGTCTCTCACAAAAAGACAGATACTATATGATCCCACTTATAAGAAGAGCCTAGAGTAGTTGAATTCATGGATATAAAAGTAAAATAGTAATTGCCACTAGATGAAAGAGGAGAAAAGTAGTTTTTGTTTAATGTGTACAGAGTTTCAGTTTTGCACAATGAAAAGAGCTCTGAAGATGGAGGGTGGTGATGCTTATATGATATGAGTATATTTAGTGCCACTGAACCGTACACTTAAAATGATTAAGATGGTGAATTTTATGTTATGTATGTTATGTATATATGTATGTTATGTATGTTATGTATATGTATGTTATGTATATATTTACCACAATAAAAAAGCTCTAAGAAGCTAGTGTTACATTAAAATTATATTTTTAAAAAGGTGATCTGCTCTTGTGTCAGGTATTCTGGGTACCCCACTGACAAGGGGAAAAGAAAGTCTTAGCTGCCAGTTAGCTACTTAGTGGAAACAAAGAATAATATGAATCATGGAGGCCTTTCAGGAGGAGGTGAGGTGGTTGGGCTGAGGGCAGGCCAATGGAGAAAAAGGATTCCAGTGGTGAATGATTTAGCCTCAGTGCCCACCTGGGCCCTGGTTTCCAGGGAGATAGGGAGCTTAGAATACCAACTTTGCTGTCACTAGGCAACCAGGAACTAGTGGCCACAGACACCTGCCATCATCCAGGACCATCCATCACCTGTGGCATGGACTCTGTTCTGCCCAGGTAGAGGGGGCCCAGTGGGGGAGGCAACTGGCCCCTGCTTCCCTTGTCATCCTCCCACAGGCTTCCAGGGTAGCCTGGGTCTCCTGCTGATGTAGGTAAGTCCACGACAAGACGAAGACAATTTCTAGGCCCAGGGTGCCTTCCCATTTGTCCCCATTCATAGAAGATCCTGGGGGAATCTCAGGAAACTTGCAGCCCTATGCTGGAGACAAGGCTCAGCTCCTTCTTTACATTCCAGGTGCTAATGTCACTTCCACATTGGCCGCTGAGACGCAGACTTTCTGAGGCCTGAGGTGCCCTTAGTTGGGTGTAGGAGGGCGACAGTGGATGGCCTGCAGTGGCCTAGCTCCCTGCAGTCCCCTGTAGGCACCAAAGCTTCTTTCCCCAAGCTCTGCAACTGTCTGCTCCAGGACTTTTCCTGATCCCAAAAGCAGCTAACACCCGTGACAGTTGGAATGTGAGTGAAAAACAAAACAAAACAAAACAAAAAACCCAGTGTCAATGCTCTCAGACCTGTCCTACATGGCCTCCCAAAGGCCCCAGCAGGTGTGAGTGCTGGCTCCCCGAGGAGGTGGCTGGCTTGCTTGGACACTTCCTTCTCTGCCCACCTGGCTCCCCAATTTCCTCCTGCTTAGGTCCTGCACCCAGCTCCCAAATAAGCTGCCCAAATCCCTGTCTCAGCATTGGCTTTCCAGGGAATTTGTGCTAAGACAGGGCTAATGTCCAACAGAGAACCAAAGTTCTGTGAGATGCAGGCCATGGCTAATCCCCTGCAAAGCCATGTGGCACCGAGGGGCAGGATGGAGGAGCTGTCTGTCCAGGAGGAGGCAGCGAAGGGCACTGTCTAGAGAAAACTTACAAGCAGTGATAAAAGTGACCCAGAGCTGGTCTGTTTCTTATGATCACCATGAACTAGTAATTCTAACCTATGTCAGGAATAAAATGCTCCTCCCACTGGGGATGATGGCTGTCATTGCTGCACGCCTGCCTCTCGGCACACCACTAACACCGAAAGCACTGAGGAGAGAGGAATTAGCAGTGGACGAGAGAAGAGAGAGGGCCTCACTCCGGAGGCAGTGTTGACCCTCCAACCACACAAGGCTAGCTGCATGACACTCTGCCATGTCTTTGCACACACTGGACACCTTTTGTCCCTTCAATCTTCCATTCAAGTTCCATGAAGCTGGCCATCCCTTCTTCCCAGAAGCTCCCCCTGCCACCGGGCCTGAGTGACATGCTTCCCATGGTTTGCACAAGCCTCTGAGTGTTCTGCTAGTGTAGCAGTTTTTTTACTGGGTTACTTTTGTCTGTCATTTTAAGAAAAACCCTAAACAGTGGCCTCTATAGGGACAAGAACTGTGGCTTGTCCATCTTGGCCTCACTCACAGTGGGCACCTAGGGATGGGGCTGCTGCTGGGAAGACACCTTTGTGTAGTGCGCAGCATATACGATCATCTGTGGTGGCCCAGTATCTGAAGGCTTATCAAAGGAAGGAAGGAAGGCATCTGTGGGAATTTTCTGTAACTGCAGAAAGACATTAGAAGCAGGAGGAACAGGGCAAGTAATAGCAGCAAAGGCTGAAAGTAGAGGGCTTCTTGATGCCACAGAAAGTATATCTCAGAGAGCAGCTCTGCAGCCACCCGCTTTGGCATCATTCAGAGTGTGGTCACCATCGCCAGCCTCCTCCTTGGACCTGCTCACCCAGAGCCTCTGCAGCTGGGGCTCTGGAAACTGGCATCCCATGGAAACCCTGGGAACATAAAGTTTGGAGATGCAAAGGGCCAGTGGACAGAGAGACTGGCATTCAAGTGATGAGGCTGGCCCAGTTGGGTTGGGTGTAGGCCAAAAATTCATTCATTCACAATTCCCTCTTTCCTTCAGTAAGTACTCAGTGAGCCCAGAAAGCATTTGGGTACATCTGTATACAAAACAGACATGGGCCCTGCTCTCTTGTCACAGCCCAGTGGGTAGACAGTTATTAAATAAATAATAAAATGAGTAAATACTCAATATAGTGTCAGGTTATATGGAATGTTTTGCAGAAAATAAAGCAAAGAAAGAATATGAAGAGCAAAGGTGGTTATTTCGGGTGAGGTTGTCACGAAAGCTATCTACTGAGGCTAGTAAGAAATGAGGGAAATAACTACTTAAAATGAAGAAGAAAACCATGAAGATGTTTGGGAAAAGAGTATTCTAGGCAGACAGAACAGTTCAGTCAGGTCTTTGTACAATAGATTTCATATCCATGGTTTCAACCAACAGTGGATGGAAGATATTCAGAAAGAAAAATTGCATCTGTACTGAACATGTAGATTTCTTTCCCCTTGCCACTATTCCCTAAGCAATGTGGTATAACCACTATTTATTTGCACGGCATTCACATTGTGTTAGGCAATTAAGTAATCGGGAGGGGATTTAAAGTATATAATAGGATATGCATAGGCTACATGAAAATGCTATGCCATTTTATATAAAGGACTTGAGTGTCCTTAAAAGTTCGTATCCTTCTTAGATACTGAGAGATGACTGTACATGCACTGGCCAGGAGAACAGAATATATAGAAAAGGGAGACTAGTTAGGGAGCTACTGAGATAGTCCAAGTTTGAGGTGCTGGAGGATCAGATGAGGGGGGAGGCAGTGAAGGTTGTAGGAAGTGGTCAGGTTCAGAATTTATTAAAGGTAGGATCAACTAGTTGGCTAGTGAATCAGAAGTGGTTATGAGAATAAAGTCAAGATTATTGTGTCGGAAGTACAGAAAATGAGGACAGCTGGATATAGCATCAGACAGCTACAGGGCTGGTGGGACAGGGGATGGCAGTATTACCAATCACCCATCAGGGCTCTACTTGGATAGAAACCATGGGTAAGCAAGGAGAAGCCTGTCAAATATGGTCTTAGGCAGCAGTTGTGTCCCTTAGCATTTGACAGCAGCAAGCAGTGACAGCAGACATACAGTCGCAGCAGCAAGTGGCACCTTTTCACGTTACAGCTCCTATGTAGGCCCAGGAGGTGGTGATTACTAAGCCCATAAGTGCTACAACTCTACATAGGCCAAGCAGATTGGGATTCCTTAGTGCTAGACGGCAGCTGGTGTTGCAGCTCCAGCCAAGACTGAGCATTGGGATTCCCCAGTCATAGACAGTGCTTATGCAAAGGCACCAATCAGGGCCTTTTTGTTGCTGCTGCTGCTTCTGTTGCTGACAGTTGCTGGTCTTGCAGCCTCACTTCTTCAGCTGTCAAGCAACCAGTTGCTTTGCTATTTCTGCAGCTCGGCATTCTGGCTGCTCTGCTATAGCTGCCACTTCTGCTCCACTATATCTGCTGTCTGTCACTGCTGTAATTCACTGCCATTCTAGTGCCTTTGCTGCTTTGTGTTAAAAGCTCAGCTTGCACTAATATTCTAGTAGGCAAACATCTCAAGAGAAGACTTTTATTGAACCTGATGTTGGAACACTAGGGGGCAGCACAGGAGAGTGTCTCCTGGACAGCTCAGCTCCAATGAGCTGAGCAGTTTACTTATATAGCCAATGAAGGGGCGTTTGCAACAATCATAGAAACCTCATGTAAGTGAAGGTTTGTGTTTGGACCAATCACAGCATAATCCCTTTTGCCAAATTACACCAGTCCCTTCCGGACCAATCAGCAGTCCCTCTGCTGGGCCACTCGGGGCAGTGCTCCCCTCTGGCCTGGGTTGATCTCAGGGTCATCTAGGGTTCAACAAGGCTTGTGATAGCAAAAATCCAGTGCAAACGCAAACTGTTTGAAACAGCTATGGCTGGACCTGCCCCTTCACAAGCTGGAGTTGAGTTGCAGTGTCCACTGTCATGTGGCTTCCCTAAGGCATCTATGAAGCATTCAAAACCACCACCTATGCTGGTGTAAGGGTGGTTCAGGTGGCTGCTTGACTGAGAATCCTTCACTCAGAGTAGTCAGGGAAGCAAGGAAGAGTCAAACAGCTTGACAATTAGCAAGTTAGATTGCCCCATCTCCCAACATCTGTGCTCCCTTGCAGGAAAATAAGCAGCGGGAGGAGCATTTATAGTAAGAATGAGAAAAAACTTATCATTAACACTAACATTGATTTTAACAGTATATTAACAATACTGCATGCCTAGCACCCTAAGGAGGGAGTAGGACCTGGCAAGCCACTCCCGAAACAGCTAGCCATTGAAAACCCTATGAATAGCAAAGAGACACTGTCAGATATAGTGCTGGAAAATGAGGCCCCCAGGTTGGAAGGCACCCAAAAGACTACGGGGGAAGAGTTGCCTTCTCCAAGTAGAGCCTACCGTGATGATGGAAATGGAGTAAGGCCCCAGGGTGCTCAACTTGCTGATGTGCCACGACTCAAAATGAGGAGAAACAACTGTAAACATCCATTAATAATTGGAAAATGGAATGTACATAGTATGAATCTAGGCAAAATAGAAATAGTTAAAAGAGAAATGGAGCGCATAAACATTGACATTCTAGGCATCAGTGAGCTAAAATGGACCGGCATAGGCCATTTTGAGTCAGACAATCATATGGTCTACTATGCTGGGATGATAAACTAAAGAGAAATGGGGTTGCATTCATCATCAAAAAAGACATTTCAAGATCTGTCATGAAATACAATGTTGTCAGTGATAGAATAATATCCATACGCCTACAAGGAAGGCCAGTTAATATGACTATTATTGAAATTTATGCACCCACCACTAAGGCCACAAATGAAGAAAGGGAAGACTTCTATCAGCTTCTGCAATCTGAAATAGATCAAACATGCAATCAAGACATACTGATAATCACTGGTGACTGGAACGCAAAGGTTGGAAACAAAGAAGAAGGCTCAGTAGTTGGAAAATATGGTCTTGGTGACAGAAACGAAGCTGGAGATCACATGATAGAATTTTGTCAGATCAATGACCTTTTCATTACAAATACATTTTTTCAACATCATAAACGGAGACTATACACATGGACTTCACCAGATGGAACATACAGCAATCAAATTGACTACATATGTGGAAAGAGACGATGGAAAAACTCTGTACAAAATGTCAAAACAAGACCAGGTGCTGACTGTGGATCAGACCATCAACTTCTCATATGCAAGTTCAAACTGAAGCTGAAGAAAATTAGAACAAATATACGAGAGCCATGGTATGACCTTGAATATATCCCACCTGAGTTCAGAGACCACCTCAAAAATAGGTTTAATGCATTAGACACAAACGATAGGAGACCAGAAGAGTTGTGGCATAACATAAAAGATATCATTCAAGAAGGAAGCAAAAAGTTCTTAAAAAGACAAGAAAAAAAGAAAAGACCAAATTACATGTTAAAAGAGACACTAGACCTTGCCCTTGAACGTGGAGCAGCTAAAGTAAAAGGAAGACATGATGAAGTTAAGGAAGTAAACAGAAGATTTCAGAAGGCAGCTTGAGAAGACAAAAACAAATATTATAATAACATGTGCAAGGAGCAGGAGGCAGAAAACCAAAAGGGAAGAACACGCTCTGTGTTTCTCAAGCTTAAGGAAGTGAAGAAAAAATTCAAGCCTCGAGTGGCAGTAGTGAAAGATTCTACAGGAAAAATATTAAATGATGCAGGAAACATCAAAAGAAGATGGGAAGAATACACAGAGTCATTATACAAGAAAGAATTGGTAGATGAGCAACCATTCCAAGAGGTTACATACGAAGAGGAACCAATGGTGTTGAAGGACAAAGTGGAAGCTGCCTTGAAAGAACTGGCGAAACACAAGGCTCCAGGAATTGATGGGACACCAATAGAGATGTTTCAACAAACAGATGCAGCACTGGAGGTGTTAACATGTTTGTGCCAACAGGTTTGGAAAACAGCTACTTGGCCAACTGACTGGAAGAGATCCATATTTGTGTCTATTCCCAAAAAAGGGGATCCAACTGAATGTGCAAGTTATCGGACAATATCATTAATATCACACACCAGCAAAATTCTACTAAAGATCATTCAGAAGTGACTGCAGCAGTATATAGACAGGGAATTACCGGAAAATCAAGGGGGATTCGGAAGAGGGCGGGGAACCAGGGACATCATTGCTGATGTCAGGTGGATATTAGCTGAAAGTAGAGAATATCAGAAAGATGTCTATTTATGTTTTATTGACTACACAAAAGCATTTGATTGTGTGGATCATAACAAATTATGGATAACACTTCAGAAAATGGGAATACCGGAACACCTAATTGTGCTCATGAGAAATTTGTACATGAACCAGGAGGCAGTTGTTCGAATAGAACAAGAAAACACTGAGTGGTTTAAAGTTGAGAAAGGTGTGTGCCAGGGCTGTATACTTTCACCCTATCTCTTCAATTTATACGCTGAGCAAATAATCCGAGAAGATGGACTTTATGAGGAAGAACGTGGCATCAGGTTTGGAGGAAGACTCATTAGCAACCTGCGTTATGCAGATGACACCACTCTGCTTGCTGAAAGTGAAGAGGATTTAAAACATTTACTGATGAAGATCAAAGATCATAGCCTTCAATATGGGTTACGACTAAACATCAACAAAACAAAAATCCTTACGACTGGGTCAGCACGCAACTTCACAATAAATGGAGAAAAGATTGAGGTTGTCCAAGATTTTGCT
>VMDO01000787.1:84398-209678 GCA_007922755.1 Pedetes capensis | reverse complement strand
CCAGTCTAGAAATCAAAAGACGCATTGCTCTAGGAAAAGCTGTGGCAAAAGATCTCTTTAGAGTATTGAAAAGCAAAGATGTCACATTGAAGACGAAGGTGCGTCTGACTCATATCATGGTATTTTCAGTGGCATCATATGGTTGTGAAAGCTGGACATTGAACAAGGGAGACAGAAAAAGAATTGATGCTTTTGAATTGTGGTGCTGGAGACGTCTATTGAATATACCATGGACTGCCAAAAGAACCAACAGATCTGTCCTAGAAGAAGTACAACCAGAGTGCTTCTTGGAAGCAAGAATGGCCAAACTGCGTCTTACACATTTCAGACATGTAGTCAGGAGAGATCAATCTCTGGAGAAGGACATCATGTTTGGAAGAGTGGCAGGTCAACACAAAAGAGGAAAACCCTCCACCAGATGGATTGACACAGTTTCTGCAACAATGGGCTGAAACATAAATAAGATTGTTTGCCTGGCACAGAATCATCAAGTGTTTCCATCTGCTGTACATAGGGTCGCTATGGGTTGGACTCGACTCGACGGCACCTAACAACAACAACAACAACAAGTACCCTAAGGAGAGGTGAGCCCTCTTGATCTGTCTTAACAGAACATAAGTAAGTGCATGAGGTGCACTTTTCCTTTGTGTGATGGTAACTTTGAGTGGTTTCCAGGAAACAGCCACGATTTGTCTTGTGTTCTCTGGTTGCAGGGTGCAAAACAGACTGTAGGCAGCCAGGCATGTTGATGTCCTTCATAGGGTGATGCTAAGCATCCGAGTGAGACGTGAATAGGGATGTGGGCCAAGGTGCTGGCTGGGATGGGAAAACTAAATTTGAATAGAAATAATAATTGGACTTCAAAAAGCTTGTTAGAGAAATAATAGGTGGCAAAAATCATGAAGGAGACAGGCAAACAAATGACTGAAATTTGGTAATGGATCGGGAGCTCCAGCTCTGTGGTTAGCAGCTGTGTATTCTTGGGGAAGAAACTTCAATTCTCTGATCCATTTGTCACTTGCAAACTAAGGGTAATAATGGACCATACCCCATAAAATTTGTAAAGGTTTTGACGCAGGATGTAGCACACGATAAACATGTAATAAACGCTATAGGAGCCGGACTGCCAGGGTTCCAGAACCATCTCTGTCACTCACTGGCTGGCCACGCCTAAGTTTCCTCATCTGTGAAGCAATACAGTCACTAATACCAAGGGCACAAGGTTGGGTCAGGAGGGTTCAATCAATGAATATGAGTAAAGCATTGAGAAGGGGGACGGGTGGCAATCATTGCTTACAAGTCTGTTGTTGTTGTTAGGTGCCGTGGAGTCGGTATCCGACTCATAGCGACCCTCTGTACAACAGGGGAAACACTATTGTCAGTGCTTCTCTGCTGTTCATAGGGTTTTCAATGGCAGATTGATTTTTGGGAGGGGCTTGCCAGGTCCTTCTCCCAAGCCTACAGCTTCTGGTGTTCCGAGGCGGTCTCCCATCCAGGTACTAACCAGGCCCGACCCTGCTTAGCTTCCGAAATCTGACCGGATCGGATGCCACAGGGCTATGGCTGCAGGCAATTACAAGTCTAGCTTAGCCACATTTCCAAAGTACCTCTCCGGCCTCGCACACCCGACTTTGGGGATGGGAAACTTGAAGTTCACAGCAAGGTGGCCTTTCCAGGAGGCTGCAGCTCCCTGCGTATAGCGGACTTGCCTGCTGCCAGGGAGATGTGAATCCCAGCTTTGACCGGCTCTGTTTCACCTGCCCGCGCGCTCCCTAGCGGAACCCTTCAGTGTCGCTTTCGCGTTTCCAGCACGGTGCGCTGAGAGAAGATGCGCCTGCGCTTGGAGCTTCTTCCGGTGCGTAGCCCCGCCCCGCTTGCTTCTCTATTTCGGCCGCAGGTCCGTACGCAGGCGGAACCACTGGGGAGCGCGGCGCAGTTACTCCTCCGAGGTGGATCCAGGTCGCTGAGCTGTCCCCGGCACTCTTCCAGCACAGAAGCCGCGGGCGCTCATGGCAGGCTTGGAGGTTCTCTTCGCGTCGGCCGCGCCGGCCATCTCCTGCTCGCAGGACGCGCTCATCTGCTTCCTGCACTGGGAGGTGGTGACACATGGCTACTATGGCGTGGGCGCTGGTGACCAGGTACGGTGAAGGGGGAGCTGTCTTCTGCCCAGACCCAGAGGCCCGAGGCCTTGGTCCAGAGCTCCTGATCTCACCCCACTCAAGGCCAGGCCTCTCTGTGCTGAGCCCATTCATAAATCCTGAGGGGCCTGGGACCCTCCCAACACAGCCAACACAGCATGATTTGTAAACAGGACAGAAAGTCTTTTCAGCACAGCCTGCAGTTTCTTAAGCCAGGCACCGAGGCGAGTGTAGCTACTCTGGGTCCTCACCCACCCCCGCCCCTCTAAGCTCCTTTCACATAGCCACGGAGTGGGGTTGGAGAGACTGTCCTCATAGCCAACTCAAGCCTCCACCAGACTTTTGGGTTCAAGCACAGATGAGGGAGTGAGCTTTGATCTATTCAGCCCCAGTCCAGAGTCCCTTTGTCACCCCTCAGCATAGGCCCAGAGAGGTCACACACGCTCACCGTTTCCTGAAGGGCCAGTGCAGCTCAGGCTCTGGGACCCTGCTCCTGTCCAGACAATTCCATGCATACACCCTGCGGGTGAGAGCCTTCCCATAGCGCTTCCCACCGGGCCAGCCCCTCCTACTCTCACATTGCCTGCATTCTACCTCTTAACAGCTGGGGCCTTATTGACATCCCCACAGAGCCCCAGGACAGCTGGGCCCAGCCTGCCTCACTGATCCTTGCTCTAGCATTCTCTCATCTTCTCTGTGCCTTTGCTGTGACCCTCACTCTACACATCAGCTTTTGGGGAGAACGGTCCCTGGTTCCCTGACTACCCGTTCATTTCCCATCCACTCCATCAGACAAAATCCACTCCCAGCCACACTCCCCACATACACATGCTTGGACACTCAATTCCAGGCTTACCCCACATTGCCACTGACCTCTCAGAATCAAGACCAGCTCTGGGGAGCAGGCTGCCACCCCATCCTTTGTATCTTACAGTGAGATTTTAACCTGCCTCTCATTGCTGACTGCTTCAGTTCTCAAAGCCCTGAATAATTTTTAACTTGTCAGATATATATCAGTCTTACTAACTTTTCTCTCCTGATAACAGCTTCATGCCACACCTTACAGATTTTGAGCAACAGTCAGGTATTTCCCTGCCCTCACTGCTGTTCCCATTTCTCCCTGACCTACAGAACTAAGGGTATAGACTAAGACCCTATGTCCTTTTCACTCTTTACCCTGATCCTCAGGAGTCAGTGTACAAGAACTCTCCTTGATTTCTGGCTCTGTGTGTTTGTTTGAAATCTCAAATATCTCCCTGAGATCTGAGATACACACTCAAGTCTTCCCAGTCATCCCTCATGAGAGCTCTAGGACTGGGGATAAGGCTGGAAAAGAATGACGAGGCTTATACACGCACACACCTGGAAGCAGGAACCATTTCTTCCTCCCCAATTCATCTCTCCCTGGCCTTTCTGTTCATGCTGGACTTCGTTCCTCTTACTTTGTCTTTCAGCATTTCAGACCTTGGGGCCAGGTAGGGCTGGGCAACTCCCAAATGTCAGGCTCCCTTTTTGGTGCATAGTCCCCCAGTAGAAACCTGTGCCACCTCAGTTGCTACGCTCTGACTTTCTTTTTATTTTGTTTTATTTTATTTTATTTTGTGGTACTGAGGGGTTGAACCCAGGACATTCCACCACTGCACTGCACCTCCAACCCCTTTTTAATTTTTTTATTTTGAGACAAAATCTCACTAAATTGTGCAGGTTGCCTCTAGCCTCAAACTCACGATCCCCCTACCTCAGCCTCCCAAGTCCCTGGGATGACAGGTGTGTTCCACAGGGCCTGGCTCAGCTTTCTAATCTTTAACAAGTCTTTCATTTGGAGCTAGACTTGGTTTTGACCTTGGAATTCCCACATGGGCTCCCTCCTTCAGGTGCAGTAGGTTTCCTCATGTACCTCCATCCCTTTGCTTACTCCCTGTCAGCTACGTCTACTTTGCCCCATTTCCCTCTCCCCCCAGGACCAGGAGCTTGTTACAGAGGGCCTGCCTCGTCCCCCTTCTCTTCTTACCACTCCACAGACCTGCACTGACCCCGTCCACCTGTCCACCACTTGTCTCGTTCACTCTCACATCCGGTCAGCACTTCTGTCTGTTACTTTGACAGGTTAGGGACATCAGTTCATATAGTTTGGTGCCTTCCAGCTGATGTCATCTCTTGCCAAATACTCCAGTCCCCAAAATTTTCAAGCAAAATGTGCAGAAAGAACAGAATCTCATTTTAACACTGGTTTTAAAAATAAAAAAAGGTCCTTGATGGACTCCCAAAAGTCTTTCTGTTCATAGTGCCATGAACAGAAACTCCTACAAGACAGAAAATAGTACTAGCTCCAGACGCTTTTGGGGAGGCCAGGGAGCCTGGGGAATGGGAATTCTTGAAGACATTGCACACTGACCCTCTGTCCACCCCAGTGCTAACTCGGAGGGTATGGTGTTGGGATTGGAAACCAGAGTGTACCCCCTTTGTGCTTTCCTCTGGCCCTCCTCTTGGCCTGCCTTTGGGGCTCATGTTGCACTTGTCTTCTGCTCACTTCTGGTGAGTCTACTGTCATTCAGAGTAGAGGCCACTGGGGAGGCTTCTTTCCTCTTAGGTTATTTAAGAGAAGGTTTAATATTCCAGCCTGGGGCCAGCAGACTCAGCTGAGACCAACAGTGTTTGCCAAGCTCATAGGGTTTGTGTTGTCTCTCCAGCCACCTCCTGCCACCGCCACCCTGGGATGATAAGAAGGAAAGGGTATCCCCAGCGTACTTGGCTATATAACATCAACTATTAAACAGGAAGCTGGGTTGTCTCTTTCTCTCTGGTTTTATTTCCTCCAGCACAGCGGAACTATGTATGTAATCTTGACTAGAAGAGCAACTCATCCATTGGCTTCAGCAGAAATCCAGCATTTGATTTTGGATTTCCTTGTGGGTGTCACCACCACCTCTCATAAGAGCTTTATAGCTGTGTCAAGTGTTTAGGTGGCAGGGGGATGGAGATGGTCATAGATGGGGTTAGAAAAACTTGGTTTTCTGTTGTGGGAATCTGAGGATTATGAAGAAAGAAAAAACTCCCCAGATGATCTGTTTGGGTTTCTTTGGGTGCATTTTTGCCCAAAGGCACTGGCGTAAGCTCAGTAACCATTAAAGCATGTTCCAGCTCCAGTATTTTGCCTAAGATCACAATTACTTGTATTTTCTTGGCGCCAGACTGAGAAAAATCTTCTCTAGCCATAGCCTGAGCAGCAGAAACTCTGAATTCCAAACCCAGTTCCGTGCCTGAGGTGCTGTGACCTTGACCGAGTCTCAGTCCCTCTCAGACCTTCGAGTTTTCATCTGAAGGAGTTAAACTACACAGCCAGGCACTTTGGCTCCTTCCCAACCAGACCTTTCTGGGACACTTGATATTTGATCTCAGGGCCCAGAGGGCAGCCAAATGGCATGTGTGGCCTGATAATACCACCGCTTGTCCCATGGGTCCCACCTTTGTTTTCTGGGGAACATGAGTCTCGCCACAGTGAGAGGCTTGCTCCAGGGATTCTCTCTTATTCTGGAAGCCAGTGCTGATGGTGTGGTGAGCAGACCAAATTATCGACATGCCAAGAGAGAATTCTGGTGGATCAAAAGCTGTGCGTGGAGGGTATAGTATTAAGTAGAAGGCCCTTGGCAGATCAAAGATAAGGCTTAACATCAAATCCTTAGCTTCCAAAGTGAGCCTTAAAATCCACAACGCTAAGGTGGGTGCGGTGGCGCATGCCTGGGATCCCAGCGACTCAGGAGGCAGAGGCAAGAGGATCACAAGTTTGAGACCAGAGGCAATCTAATTTAGAGAAACCCTGTCTCAAGAAGTGAAAAAATGAGCTGAGGGTGCAGCTCAGTGGTACAGCACTTGCAAAGCATGCAAGCGTGAGGCCCTGGGTTCAACCCCTAGTACTACAAATAAATAAAGTCCACAACACTAAACATCTTACAGGGAATTTGCCCTCTTTGGGACAAGGAGGTAGTTTTTCTTTCTCAGTTTGATTAGTTTCACTTTTGTTTTTTGTCACTCTCATTTCTTTGCCTCAGGCCTGTGAGTTTCAATGTCATCCAGCCAGATTTAAACCATGCCAGTTGCCTCCTGAATTTTATTTGAGACGAATTCCCCCAGTTGATTCCCAAGCAGCAGGGTGACCAAGGAGGAGAGGCCAAGTAGTTCTTAATTCGTGGGCTCTCATTGTGTGTGAAGTTCTGCATTGCCAGTGTTCTTCATCTGGGGTCTCACTACTTCCCACCAAAATCTCGGGTCTCACCAAAATACAGATCTTCCCGGTCTAGCAGCTCCATGGTGAGCAATATAAATATGCACTTGTGAAAAAGATACATCGTGTTTTCCATGTGCTTTTTACATTTTTTACGTGAATAGTGCGGGGCTGTAAACCTCATTATTTTCTGAATTCTTCCTTAAACCATATTTTTTACTTTTTCCCACAATGCTACAATTAGATAGAGAGTTTGTTCCTTCTGACTACCATATTATACTCCACTGTAAACATATTTTGTATTTTGCTTCCATTTTGGCTGCCCCAGCCATGGCAGTGATGAAGATCCCTTATCAAGTCTTCTGTGCATTTGTGAACAGGGTTTCTTCCAGAAGTGGGGCATTTGGGTCATGGGGCTTTGGTTGATCCAGTTGTACTAAGTACTGGCAGATTGCTCCCCCAAAGGCCTGTATGAGTTCAAATGCTCACCAGCAATCCCTTGAGGTCTCCCCACACCCATGCAAGCATCTGGTGCAAAAAAAAAAAAAAAAAAAAAAAAAAAGGAAAGAAAGAATATGCTTAGTACACTGGTCTGTGGAGGTGTGACCTAGTAGTATCTCATTATCTTAACCTGTGTTTCTGTGAGTCTGAGTAAAGTTGAATGAACCCTCATACACTATTAGCTGTTCTTTGCTATCTCTTTTTTTGAGTTCCTTCAGTTTTTGTTCACTTTCCAGGCATTCCCTTGAGTACTTCTCATTGCAGCCAGGGCAGATACTCTTCCTAGCCTGTGGTGCCCATAGACAGACAGTAGCTTTAAGTTATGGACAGTCTCAAATGTGGCATGATTTTTCTTTTATGGACCTTATTTAAGATCTCTTTCCCCACCTAGAAATCACTGTATTTATTTTTACTATAGAAATAATTTGAGAACTACTTCTCAAACTTTTAATGTGTGCGAGGAAAGTGTTAGGATTATTAAAAAGTAGAAGACGACATCACAACTCACAGTAGGATCCATTTTAGGTAAGAATTAAAAAATTGGATAGTAGCAGCATTGCCAGCCACAGGGAGCAGCAGGAGCTGTCATACATTGCTAATAGGAGTGTCCCATCCGTAACTCTTTGGTAAATAATTTGCCTTTATCTTATTAAAAGTTCTCTCTCCAGGCATATTCTGTAGAAATTCATCCACATGTGAACCAGATGTATACAAGACTCTTCATAGCCACATTGTTTATAATGGCAGAAGAAATAAACTGGGAGCAGTACAGCATATTCATTCAAGGGAATGATGTATAGTTGTGAATGTGAATTTAACTACAGTTAAATGCATTAGCATGGGTGACTCTCCAAAACAAATACAGAATAAAAAAGACAAGTGGCAGACGTGATGCCATTTATATAAGATTCAAAAACATTTGAAACAGTGTATTTTTATGGTTGCACGTATACTAATGCAACTTGAAGGAAAAGTAAAATGTTAAAAAAAAAAATATGGAGTAGTGGTTACTCTTGAGGGGGAAGGAGGCAGATTCACTGGGTTTTGCTACCTAGAGCTTTAGTAATGATATTTAGTGACTGGTGATATTGCTACCCAAGGCCTTAGTGATGATGTTTAGTAGTTGATGATATTATGTTTCCTAAGGTGGTGGTGGCTATATAGGTGTCTGTTTTATCTTGTACCTATGCTACATTTTGGGCATATATGAAAATTGTTCATAATTTTTGTTAAACTATCGCAGTTGGTTGGGGGGGGCCACATTAGAATCTGTGCTTTTAGTCAATGTTTTGGTGATCTGTTGCAGGTATCCCAAGGTCCAGACTTTGAAAAACACTTATTTAGAATTTCATGGTGTCCCTTGAGGTGACTGGCCTTATTCTTGGCAGGCCAATGGAGAGGAGGTTATGATTAAGCCAAAGCTGGAGGTTCTGGACAGGTTACAGTATTGTGTGATAATGGCAGCCCAGTGCCTGAGAGACTACTCCAGAGACCTGGTCCTAGACCTCTAACTTCCTGTATGCCCTTGGACACATCACTTCGCTTGACTTCTGCAACCTCATCTGTTATATAAGGGTGGGATTAGGCTATCTGTAAGATCCTTTATGCGTCTGTGATCTGAGGTCGTGATCTTTTTCTTCTCAATACTGATGTATTCTCAGCCAGGTCCCAGTGATCAGAAGTCTGAACTGCTGCCAGCTGGGTGGAACAACAATAAAGATTTGTATATCCTCCGGTATGAGTCCAAGGATGGAGCCAAAAAACTTCTTGTGAAAGCCATCACCATGGAGACTAGCATGATCATCAATGTACTGGTGAGTCTGTGAGATCTGTGGGGTCTGCTGATGGCATGGACATTGGGATGGCTGTTTCGAAATCCATTTGACAGTGTGGATCCAAAGCTGGGCATGTTCCTAAAGGCTTTACCCACTTCTAGAACTTTGTGCTGACCTAAGGACCTTAAATATGGAAAAGTTCAGGGCACAAAGATGCTTACTGCCTTTATTACAAAGGAGAGACTTTCTGTCCACTGGTGTTGCTGCTGTTAGGTGCTGTGAAGTTGGGTCCAATTCATAGTGACCCTGTATACAACAGAACAAAACATTCCCTGATACTGTGCCATCCTCAGCACTATGTCAGTGCTTCTCTGCTATTCATAGGGTTTATAATGGCTAATTGTTTCGGGATTGTTCTCAGGAGGGCATTGCCAAGTAATTCTGTTTTTGCAGTGCTGGGGTTCGAACCCAGGGCCTCAGAGAGTACAGAGCAGCACTCTACCAACGGAGCTAAATCCTAGCCCTTCTGTCCACAGGGGAAGGGTTAAATAAAGTAAGGTAAACCCATTTAGTGACAGTACAAGAGAAAAATAAGCCAAGTTCTTTGCTGCCTTGCAGCCTTTTGTATTTGTTTCTTGTGCTAGAAACTCCCGCACGGTGATCACCACTACTACCTGCCACCTCACATACTCACGCACACACCCTATGCCATTCCTTCAGCCTGCCTAATTCTCTTTTTTCACTTACTCGAAAAGTTCAGTCTGAGTACTCACCCCAAGCTGCCAGGAAAATCTGAATTATGTCTTTCTACTCCATCTTTATTTTTCCTGCCTGGTACTTATCATATCTTGTATTTATGTACTTGTGCTTTGCTTTAATGTCTGTATTTTGCCAGTGTAGGCACCATGAAGGCAGTGACTTCCTTTTTGTTTCGTTTTGTCTTAGTTGCCTGTTCATAGGAAAGTATCCTGCTGTACTGTATCATACTTTGCCTGTTCTACTCAACATGCTTTGGGAGGCCTTTACTTGGGAGCAAGTATAGATAATACCTTATTCATTTTAACTACTATATTGTTGTTGTTGTTAGGTGCCATCAAGCTTGTATCCGACTCAGTGACCCTGCATACAACAGGCGAAACACTATTATCAGTGCTTCTCTGGTGTTCATAGGGTTTTCAGTGGCGGATTGATTTTTGGGAGTGGGTTGCCGGGTCCTTCTCCCAAGCCTACGGCACCTGGTGTTCCCAGGTGGTCTCCCATCCAAATACTGACCAGGCCTGACCCTGCTTAGCTTCCGAGATCTGGTGGGATCAGATGCTGCAGGGCTAACTACTGCAGCATAACTACTATATATTGTTCTCTTATTTCTTCCCTTACTGATGAACATTTAGATCTTGTGTAAGACAGGGTTCTTAGTTGCAAACAGCAAAATCCCTTCAGGCTAGTTTCAACAGAAAGTTTTAGTGAAAGAACTGGAGTCAGGTGTTGTGGTGTATGCCTGTACTAGTGACTTGAGAGACTGAGGCAGGAGGATTGTGAGTGAGTTCAAGGCTAGAGGCAGCCTGCACAATTTAGTGAGACCTTGTCTCAAAGTAAAAAATAAAAACAGGAGCTAGGTTCCATGGTGCATGCCTGTAATCCCAGCAACTCAAGAGGCTGAAGTAGGAGAATCACAAGTTTGGGGCCAAAGGAAGCCTATGCAACTCAGCAAGACCCTGTCTCAGAATATTAAAAAGTACTAATAAAGAGGCTGCGGGTGAGGCTCAGTTGCAGAGCACTTGGCTAGCATGTGCAAGGCCCTGAGTTCGTCCCCCCAGTACTGAAAAAAAATCTGAGATAGCTTCATTAAAACAGCTTCAAAGCTAGGCTTCCAGAAGTAGTACCCCAGACCTTTGAAATCACTACTGCTTGCCTTAGGTACTGACTGGTACTGGCACTTAGGTGCTATTGATGTGACCTCTGCAGTCTCTGCTGCTACCTTCCTTAGCAAGAGGTCTGCTTCTTGTTGCTCCAAGTCACAGTTGTATATCCATTGGGTACCTCAATTACATGCCTGTTCCTAAGCTGCAAAAGAGTCCAGGAAGTAGGTTTTCTGGCATCGAAATGGTAGTATTCCTAAATCAGAGAAGGCTGTAAGCATTAGAACAATATTGCATATATTACAAAGAGTGATTATATATGTAAGTTAGGTTGCATGTTGTTCTTCCCACGCATGTACTCATTAGCCCAGAAATATCCCCCATCTCTCATTTTCTATTTTCATTTTTCTAGGAATATGGCTCACAGCAAGTAGCAGACTTGACCCTGAATTTAGATGATTATATCAGTGCCGAAGACCTGGGTGACTTCCACAGGTACTTCTAAATGATGTCTTTTTCAAATCAATGGCAAGAAATCAGGAAGGGGATAGAAGTGCTCTGGGCACAGTTACTTCTCAGTTCTCTTTCCTGTTTTGTATTTATTTGAAGAGAAGACTCACATAGGAAATGCTTCCTGAAATAAAATGATGCAATTAAGAGTCCCCAGGTAGCTAGATGCGTGGCACAGGCCTCTAATGCCAGCGACCCCGGAGGCTGGACAGGAGGATTGTGAGTTCAAAGCTAGAGGAAGACTGCGCAACTTAGTGAGACTTTGTCTCAAATAACCCCCAAGATCCCCCTCAAAAAACTGATAAAGGGACTGAGAGTGTAGTTCAGTGGTAGAGCACTTGCTTTGCATGTATAAGGCCCTGGATTTAGAGTAGTTACAGGTTCACAGCAACATAAAGCAAAGAGTATGGAGAGTTACTGTGTACCCACTGTCCATACATGCCCCTCTTCATTTGGCACCACAGTGGGACCTCCGTTACAAGCAGTAATCCTACATTGGCACATCATGATCACCCAAAGACCATAGTCAGCCTTAAAAAGAAGGGAAACTTGGACATATGCTACAGCATAGAACATGAACTTTGAGGACATTATTCTAAGAAAAGCCAGTCACAAAAAGACAAATACTGTGACAGATACTCATATGAGGTACAGAGTTGTCAAATCCACAGAGACAGCAGGTAGAATGGTGGTTGTCAGGGACTGGGAGAGGGGAGAATGGAAAGTTAGTGTTCAAACGGTGCAGAGTTCCAGTTCAGAAAGATGAAAAAGTTCTGGAGATGGATGGTAGTACGGCAGTGGAAATGTACGATATATTTAAAAATGGTTAGGATAACAAATTTTACATTAATGTGGATTTTGCCACAATAAAAAATGTTTTTAATGCTTAAAAAAATCCATCAGTGAACATTCATCGCTCTTGAGATTAAGAACAAAAGCCTTGATGGAGCCTTAAAGCCTGGGGCCCACTGTCCAACCCTGTCCTGTACCACTTCCCCACTGGTCCCTCTGCCTCAGCCACATGCCATTCTCCCGCTTCCCTCTTCAGACCACCTCCCTATGCCAACAGCTCTTCCCTGCCCCAAGAGCCAACTCCTGGTCATCCTTGGCTTCCAGTTTACATGGCAGTTCCTTAGAGAAGGCTCTCCTGGCTCCCATGTTTGGTGTTTCAAAACCTCCTTTTAGGCATTTAATGAGGGGAGATTTTCTGATTAGCTTCCTTGTGTTGGTTTTCCCTACCTTCAAGGTCTCCCTGAGGACAAGGTTTGGGTCTGTTTTGCTTCTGTAGACAAAGGAAGGAATGGGGGAAGTGAGGCCAGGCCTGTCCTGGCAGACTGCTACTCCTGTGGCTGCTGTACACACCATGACACTCCAGCTCCTTAAGGGGTAAGGGAAAGACGTGAGGTGTGGTCCCTCTCTTGACTTCATTCTGGAGTTCCACTGGGAGGAAAGTGATAAACCTATGGAAGAACCCAGGAATGGTACAGGTCGTTCCTGCTCCTTAGAGCTTTTAAGTGACTTGCCCCAAGTAATGCAGAGAAGGAGTTGGTGATGTAGTCTCCTTTTATCTGAGTACATTTCTTATTGGAGTTGATATATGTGTGGTGTTGGTGTTGATAGGTGCTGTTCAGTCAGGTCCAACTCATAGTGACCTTGTGTACAATAGAACAAAACACTCCCAACACTGTGCCACGCACATGATCGTTTTTTTGTTTAAGTCCATTGTTGCAGTCACTATGTCAATCTCATCTTGTTGAAGGTCTTTCTTTGTTTTGTTGACCCTCACTCTCCCAAACATGATGTCCTTCTCCAGGGCTTGGTCCCTCCTGACAGCATGTCCAAAATGTGTAAGACATAGTCTAGACATCCTTGCTTCCAAGGAGCACTCTGGTTGCACCACTTCTAGGACAGATCTGTTGGTTCTTTTGGCAGTCCCTGGTATATTCAGTATTCATCTTCAGCACCATAATTCAAAAGCATCAATTCCTCTCCTGTCTCCCTTATCCAATATCCAACTTTTACAACTGTGTGATGCAATTGCAGATACTGTGGCATGAGTCAGGCACACCTTTGTCTTCAATGTGACATCTTTACTTTTCAACACTTCAAAGAGATCTTTTGCAACACCTTATCCCAATGCAATGTGTCTTTTGATTTCTCAACTGCTGTATTGATTGTATTGATTGATTGTATGATTGTATTGATTGTAAAACCATTGATTGTATTGTATTGATTGGGTATTGATTGTAAAACCAAGTAAAGCAAAACTTTGGACAACCTCAATCTTTTCTCCATTTATTATGAAGTTTCTTACTGACCTAGTTGTAAAGAATCTTGTTTTCTTGATGTTAAGGCGCAATCCATACTGAAGGCTGTGTTCTTTGATCTTCATCAGTAAATGTTAGAAATCCTCTTCAGTTTCAGCATGCAAAGCTGTGTCATCTGCATAATACAGGTTGCTAATGAGTCTTTCTTCAATCATGATGCCAAGTTCTTCTTCATAAAGTCCAGCTTCTTGGATTATTTGCTCAGCATAGAGATTGAAGAGGTACTGTGAAAGGGTACAGCCCTGATGCAAACCTTCCCTGACTTTAAACCAGACAATGTTTCCCTCTTCTATTCAAACAACTGCCTCCTGGCCCATGTACAGATTCCTCATGGGTAGAATTAAGTGCTCTTGCATTTCCATTCTTCATACTGTTATCCATAATTTGTTATGATCCACACAGTCATATGTCTTTGCATAGTCAATAAAACATAAGCATCTTTCTGGTGTTCTCTGCTTTTGGCTAATGTCCATCTCACATCAGGAATGATGTCCCTGGTTTCACACCCTCTTCTGAGTCTGGATTGATCTTCTCGAAATTCCCTGTCAGTATACTGTTGCTGTCGCTTTTGAATGATCTTTAGCAAAATTTTACTTGTATGAGATATTAATGATATTGTTTGGTAATTCCCACATTCAGTTGGATCCTCTTTCTTGGGAATAGGCACAAATATGGACCTCCTCCAGTCAGTTGGTAAAACAGCTGTTTTCCAAATCTTTTGGCATAGACAAGTGAGCACCTCCAGTGTTGCATCTGCTTGTTGAAACATCTCTGTTGGTACTCCTGCACTTCCTGGAGCCTTGTGTTTCACCAGTTCTTTCAAGGCAGCTTCCACATCTTCCTTCAGTACCATTGGTTCCTGTTCATATGCAACCTCTTAAAATGGTGGGTCATCCACCAATTATTTTTGGTATAATGACTCAGTATTCCTTCCATCTTCTTTTAGTGTTTCATGCATCATTTAATATTTTCCCTGTATAGTCCTTCACTATTGCCCCTTGAGGCTTGAATTTTTTCTTCAATTCTTTAAGCTTGAGAGAAACGGTGTGTTTTTCCTTTCTTTTTTTCTGTTTCCAGCTCTGCACATGTCATTATAATATTTGATTTTGTCTTCTCAAGCTGCTCTGTGAGATCTTCTATTTATTTCTTTACCTTTGTCATGTCTTCCTTTTATTTTAGCTGCTTGACATTTAAGGGCAAGTTTTAGAGTCTCTTTTGACATATAATTTGGTCTTTTCCTTTTTTCCTGTCTTTTGAACAATCTTTTGCTTTCCTCATGAATGAGGTCTTTGATGTCATGCCACAACTTATCTAGTCTTCGATCATTAGTGTCTAATGCATGAAATCTGTTGTAGAGGTAGTCTCTGAACTTAGGTTCAAGATCATACCTTGGCTTTTGTGTACTTCTTCTAATTTTCTTCATTTTCAGTTTGAGCCTGCATGTGAACAGTTGATGATCTGATCTACAGTCAGCACCTGGTCTTGTTCCGACTTTTAATATTGAGCTTTTGCATTGTCTTTTTCCACAAATGTTGTCAGTTTGGTTCCTGTATGTTCCATTTCGTATATAGTCACTGTTTATGTTGGTGAAAAAATGTATTTGCAATGAAAAGGTCATTAGTCTGACAAGATTCTATCATGTGATCTCTACCATTGTTTCTGTCACCAAGGCTGTATTTTCCAACTACTGAACCTTCTTTGTTTCCAACTTTTGCATCCCAGTCACCAGTAATCATCAGTGCATCCTGATTGCATGTTTGATCAGTTTCAGACTGCAGAAGCCAGTCAGAATCTTCCTTATCTTCATTGTGACCCTCATGGTGGGTGCATAAATTTGAGTAATAGTCATATTAACTGGCCTTTTTGGAGGCATATGGATATTATTCTATCACTGACAGCATTGTACTTCAAGACAAATCTTGAGATGTCTTTTTAATGATGAATGCAATTCCATTTCTCTTTAAGTTGTCATTCCTGGTGTAGTAGACCATATGATTTGTTGTTAGGTGCTGATGAGTCAGGTCCAACTCATAGAGAGTCTATGTATAACAGAACAAAACACCTCCCGACGCTGTGTCATGCCTGGCGCTATGTCAGTGCTTCTCTGCTATTCACAGGGTTTTCAATGGCTGATTGTTTCAGGATTGTTTCAGGAGTAGATTGCCACATCCTTCTTCCATTGTTGCAGTGCTAGTTGATTGCAGGGCCTCAGAGAGTGCACAGCAGCACTTTACTAACTGAGCTTAACCCCCAGCAGGCCATATGATTATCTGATTCAAAATGGCACATACCAGTCCATTTTAGCTGACTGATGCCAAGAATGTCAATGTCTATGTGCTCCATTTCCCTTTTGACAATTTCTGATTTTCCTAAGTACATACTACAGAGGTCCCTGAGACTTTACTCCGTTCTCATCATTAAGGTCGATTCTACTTTGAGGGGGCAACTCTTCCCCAGTCATCTTTAGAGTGCCTTCCAATCTGGGGGGAGCTCCTGTTCCAGCACTATATCTGACAGTGTTTCTCTGCTATTCATAGGGCTTTCAGTGGCTAATTGTTTCAAGAGTGGGTTAGTCATGTCCTTCTCCCTAGTCTGTCTTAATCTGGAAGCTCAGCTGAAACCTGCCCACCATGGGTGGCCCTGCTGGTATCTGTAATACTGGTGGCCTAGCTTTCGTCATCACAGCAACACACAAGCCCCCACAGCTCAACAAACTGACAGACCAGGGGGAGGGGTGGCATTTTGTTTGGTTTTCCATTTTCATTACTATTAAATGAAGAACACAATAGTACTGTGACATAGTGTTGTGAGAGTAAAATAATTGTCAGCACATAGAGTGTTTAGTACTGGGCTCAGCTTTTAGTAATCACACAGGGAAAAAAAAAAATCTAATCACCAGGAACCATCTCCATGGAGACTGAGGCTCTAAGAGCTGGGTTGTGGATAATGTCCTTGTTCCAGGACCTCCCTCCCTTCCTCTGCCTGCAGCCACTGGTGAGGCACTGCCTGCCACTAGCCACCTTCTTCCAACCGCCTCTCCTTGTCAGGCTATCGTGTGTGGCATGAAATCCAGAGGGAGCAAAGACAGACCAAAGGACAGATCACATTACCCTTTGTGAATCATGAATGGGATTATGTACAGGGTGTGGGTAACTCATGTAAGAGTCTTTAGGTATGGCTGCACCAAGGGGAGAAATTCTGTCCACCCAAAAAGGTCTCACCAAGGTGTCTTAAAGCTGTACCACCATTAACTCTCTCCCAAGTGGGCTTCCTCACAGGAGTGGGCCTCCCACTCTCCAAAGAGGCTTCTCTATAGGAGCAGGCCTCCCTCCCTCCCTAGGAGCTTCCCTATGGGAGGGGGCCTCCCTCCCTCCCAAGTGGGATTCCCTAAAGGAGCAGGTCTCTTTCCCTCCCAGGTGGGCTTCCTCACAGGAGTGGGCCTCCCTCCCTTCCAAGAGGGCTTCCAGTTGTGGTGTGTCACTCCCTGGTATGGGCAGCTGTACAACCAGTGAGTTTCCCCCTCATCTCCCTCCTCTCTTTTATGTTCTTCTACTCTTCTGTGCTCTCTGGACTGGGATTTAGCTCAGTTGGTAGAGCGGTGCTTTGTAGTCTCTGAGGTCCCAGGTTTGGACCTGGGAGGAGAATGTGGCAATCCACTCACGAGGCAATCCCAAGAAACAATCAGCCATTGAAAACCCTGTGAGGGGCACTATGAGTTGGACATGAATCGACAGCACCTAACAACAACAACAACAACTCTTCTTTGCTCTCTAGCTTCTTCCCTAGTAGAGAATCTTGAAACCCTCCTTGGGCTGGCTGGCTGGAGGAGGGAATGTTGATACATTAGAAGCCAAACCAAGGTATATGTTTCTGCCCACTCTGCCATGGTTCAGGGCCAAGGTCCCCACCCCTTCATAGAGCGTGTCAGGTGTTTTGTATGAATGTAGCAGTCATCAGGTGTACCCCACATCCTGACTTGTCTCACCTTTTCTTGGTAGGAACATGGGCTCTTCAGTGTGATTTGCTGAGGAGTAAGACTGTTTTGTTCCTTTCTGCTATCCCATTTCTGTGTCAGTCAGGATGGTAGGCTGTCTTTTGCCACTACCAAAATGACAGTTGTTCTACCAAAGTGTAGAAATTACGTGAGAACTTCTGCTTCAGGACTTGACAGTTCTTGAATCAGAGCTGAGTTCAACAGGTAAACACCCACCTGGGGAGATAGAAACCTTTGACCTGAATCATATCTAGCTCTTGTCATGGAAGGGAAAGAGAAGTTAGATTTGTCCCCACCTAGCTTGAGCAGAGAAGCATCAGAGTCCCCAAAGGTGTGTGTGCTTAGTAGGAGCATGATCTGTGTAGGGCAGTATGGACCATGCGGAACTCTTTCTTCAAACACAGCATTCTTTAGAGTTGAGATGCTGTGCTAGTAAGAGTGGAGTCCTGCTGGTGGAAAGGGTCGGGGCAGGAAAGATTCCTTGCGTTGTCCACTTTTCTTCTCATCTTGTCCTCCTTGGGCCTCCTGTGCTAGAGAAACCTGAAACCACTGATCTGTTTTTATAGTCTCCATTTGTTTTATGGTTGTACAATGAATGTGTTTTTAAGTAAACTATTTTGAGATAATTACAGGCTTAACATGCAGTTATAAGAAATGACAGGCCCTTTTGTGGCCTTTATACCTGTTACCTCAATGATAACATCTTACAAAACTGTACTACAATATCACAACCAGGTTATTAGCATAGATGCTGTGATACAAATCATTTTTATCATGACAAGGATCCCCTGTGATGCTTTTTTATAACTAAACATACCAGGCAACTCCAGGTCTCCAACCCCGGGGCAATTTGTTCTCCATTTCTAGAATTTTGTCATTTCAAACATTTTATGTAATAGAATTGTATATTATGTAACCTTTTGAGTTTGGCTTTTCTTAGCAAAGTTCCCTTGTGATCAGTCTGAGCTGTAGTGTATATTAATACTTTGTTCTTTTGGCTCACTGAGTTGGATTTTTTTTTTTTTTTTTTTAATCGTTCACTAAAGGAGTAGAAAATTGGGTTGTGTCCAGTTTTGGGCTATTACAAATAAAAGTTCTATAAACATTCAAGTGCAAGCTTTTTGTAGTGAGAATTTTCATATCTCTGGGATACATGCCCAAAATGCAATAGTAATAATCATAAGTAATTTTATAAGAAATTGCTGAAATGTTTTCTAGAGTGTCTATACCATTTTACTTCCATCACTGATATATGAATAACCCAGTTTTTCTGCATCTTTGCTAGCATTTGATTTTATATTATTCTGATAGATATGCAGTGATATCTCATTTGGTTTTAATTTGCATTTCCCTAATAGGCAGATTATAGATTTTCTTGAGAATTTCAAGGTAGACTATGATGTCATAGGCAAATAGAGGCCATTTTATCCCTTATTTTCTAATCTTTATACCTTTTTTCTTCTTGCTTTTTTGTAGTACCTATAAATTTTAGTGTTATGTTAAATAAGAGCAGTGAAGAACATCCTTGCCTTGTTCCCACTATTAGAAACAAAGCATTCAGTCTTTCACCATTAAATGTATTGTTGACTATAAGCAGTTTTATTATTATTTTTTTTAATCTTAAAATGTATTATTAGGACAGTATTTCTTTCTAGCCCAAGCTGGCCTCAAACTCTGGATCCTCCTGCCTCAGCCTCTCGAGTGCCGAGATTATAGATGTGCACCACCACACCCAGGCTTAGCTACAGGCTTTTTTGTGTGTCTTTTTTTTTTCTTTTCTTCCAGTTCTGGTTTTTGGAAGGCAGAACTTCACACATTCTAGGCTTTAGCACTGAGCTGTACCCATACCCCTATATTTTAAAAATTTGAGACAGGGTCTTGCTAAGTCTTGCAAGCTGCCTCTGGCTTTGAACTCGCAATCCTCCTGCCTCAGCCTCCGGGGTTACTGGGGTTACAGACATGTGTCATGGTGTCTGGAAGCTGTAGGCTTTTTCTAGGTACATTTTATTATGCTGAAAAAGTTCTCTATTCTTAGTTTGTTGAGGGTTGGATTTTGTCAAATGCTTTATTAGTATGGTAGGTTACATTGATTATTGAATATTAAACCAGGCTTGCATACCTAGAATAAATCCTATTTGGTGGTGGTATATAACTTTTAATACATTTTTGGATTCAATTTTAATATTTTGTTGAGGGCTTTTATTTCTGAGTTTATGCGAGATACTAATCTGTAGTTGTTTCATTGGCTTTTTGTACTTTGTCTAGCTTTGATAGCAGATTAATACTGGCTTCATGAAACAAAGTGGAAAGTGTTCCCTCATTTTGTATTTTTCTGAAAGTAATTGTAAAATTGGTGTTAACTCTGTAACTGGTAGTTTCACTGTGTGTAGGTTTGCAGATGTCTTTTGAGGGGCAAGAGGAACTTAGTACGAATTCACTTTAATAGAGTTATTCAGATTATGTGTTTCCTTGTGACTGAGTTATCGTTCATGGTTTTTGAAGAATTGATTAAATTGTTGAATCAAGTCATTCTTCACATTCTCGTTTTCCTTTCAGCTGTTACGGATCTATTGTAATACCCATTTCATTCCTGATACTAGTATGTCATCTTTTTGTGTGTCAGTCTTTCTAGAGGTTTGTCAATTTCATTTATTATTTTTTGGAAGAGCCAGCTTTTTGTTTTTCAAATTTCTCTGTTACTTTCCTATTTTCAATTTTATGGATTTCTGCTCTTTATTATAGCCTTCTGCTTGCTTTGGTTCCATTTGCTTTCCTTTTTCTAGTTTCTTAGGGTCAGAATTTTGATTATTGATTTAAGATCTCTCCTCTTTGCTAATGTAAGCCTTTAATGTTAGGAAATTGCAGCTCCATATGCTTTAACTATAGCTCACATATTTTAGCATGTTGTATTTGCATTTTAATTCAGCATTGTGTTTTTTTTTTTTTCCTTTAGGACTTCCTCTTTGATCCCTGGATTATCTGGAAATGTGTTGTTTAATTTCCATGTATTCAGAGACTTCCTTTCTGTTTTGATTTCTAGTATGACTCCATATGGTCAGGGAACATATTCCTGTATGATCTGAAGTTGAAGTTTGTTTTATGGCCCAGGAAGTGGCTCATTTTAAAACGCCAGTCTTTGAGGAGACTTAGTTGTGCCCCCTCTGTACTACCTTGCCAGCCTCCTCACCTCAGCTGTAGTTCATATTGCTTGTCTCTCACAGGCAGAGTAAAGACGCCCAGGCAGCTAGGACAGAGGGTAGGGAAGCCTTCCAAGGACCCCTGAGTTACTGATGGAGCTGGACCTGGAGCCCCAGAGCCCTGCCTGGCCAGCCTAGAAGGCTGGTTCATCATCCCCACAGTGCTTTGCCTCCCATGACCCTTCCCATGACACGTGATGAACACACAATGAGGCTGTGGGTGGGATAGGGAGGAGTCAGAGGAGTAGCCAGTCCAGGCCCTGTGCCCCTACACCCTCACCTCTTTCTAATGGGGTGGTAAATGAGGAGGGGCAACTCAGATGCCTAAGAAGCTTAGGCCCAAATTTCGGAGACAGCGCCAGGCTGTTGCCCCCCTCACCCAGGTCCGCCGGACGGCCCGTTCCCACCCTAGTAAGCAGGCCAAGTGCAAGGCCAAGAGCTATCAGGGCCGCCGCTGTCGCCGCCCCCAGAATACTGTACATGAGGTCACCGGCCAACTGCAAGGAGTTGACTCCTCATCTCCTTCCTACAGGACCTACAAGAACAGTGAGGAGCTCCGATCTCGTATCGTGTCTGGAATCATCACCCCTATCCATGAGCAGTGGGACAAGGCTAATGTAAGCAGTCCCCATCGGGAGTTCCCACCTGCCACTGCCAGAGAGGTGGACCCGCTCCGGATTCCCCCACACTACCCGCATACCAGCCAGCAGCCTCCCTGGTGAGTACAGAGCCCCCAGTGGGCAGTCCAGTGCTTCTGCAGCAGGATCCCAACCAGGCAGCCCATTGTGGCGCTTGACCTTCTCTCTGTTGCCCACATGTCTTCAACAAAATTGTCAAAGCTTTGGTGTGTGGAGGTAGAAAATGGAGACATATGTAGATCAGTGAGTTCTCGCACCACTCCTGGCTACCCAAACTACTGGGCATCCAAAGACTGCCTGCCTCCTTTCTAGAGGTCACACAGCCCGAGTCTGCCCAAGGGACTAGGGCTGCTGGCCAGGCAACTCCCCGTTATTCATCCCCGAGCTCTTTGTGGGCCCTGAGCCAGGCTCTTTAGGAAGACACAAAGAAGAGGAAGGGAGGCAGTCCCAGTGTCTTGCCCGTTTCATCTCAGTGTGGTCCCCTGACCTCTGACATCTTCAGAAGTTTTCCAAAAGAGCACGCTATATGAATGAGTTACATCCAAGGTCATTGCAGCCTAGAATGGCAGCATCAGAACTGTAGGCTTCTGCTGTGGTAGAGGACACAAACACCATAACCTCTGTCTCTCCTGAGACAGCACCTCACACTCGAGCCCCCAGTGTGGTAGTGAGGTTAAGTTTGGTGAGGTTTATAAGTAATAGTTGGGAAGTCTATTTGGCAAAATCTTTGAAAATATTGGGTCCTGTAGAGAGAGTAGAGAACAATAGGAAGTAGTTGAAAAGGTTGGGACTAGCTAATCTGATGTAATTTACTTATTTCACAGGAGGGAATAGGTAAGATGATCTGCCTAATGTCGAAGTCACTAATAAGGAGGCAGAGCCAGGGCTGGGGCGCAGGTGTCCTCACTTGCTGCAAAGTGCTCTGGCTGTCATCTAATCATAATATGGTGGCAAAATTTAAGAGCTTTCAAGTTGGGGAAGATTTGAGGTTTCTTAGACATTTGGATTTTTTCCTTTGTGAATATTTGTCTGTTTTTCTATTTGGGTGGTCTGGTATTTTATGACTTGTGGGCATTCTTGATATATTCTGGATTTAAGTCCTTTGTTGAGATATATGCATTACAGATATCTTCCTCCTCTCTATAGTGTGCCTTTTTACTCTATGTTGTTGTTGTTGTTATTAGGTGCTGTTCAGTTGGTATCCAACTCATAGCTACCCTATGTACAACAGGCAAAGCACTATTGTCAGTGCTTCTCTGCTATTCATAGGGTTTTCAATGGTGGATTGATTTTGGGGAGTGAGTTGCCAGGTCCTTCTCCCAAGCCTGCAGTATCTGGTGCCCCCCGGTGGTCTCCCATTCAAGTGCTAACCAGGCCTGACCCTGGTTAGCCTCCGAGATCTAACAGGATCAGATGCCACAGTGCTACAGCTGCAGGCACTCTCTGTTTATAGGGCTTTTAAAATTAAAACATTCTTAATTTTTACATAATCTAGCTTATCAATGCTTTCACTTTGTTTGGTGCTTTTTTAATCTATATGAGAAATCTCTGCCCTATCCCAAGGTACTGGAGAAATCCTTATATTTTCATTTAAAAGCTTTAATGTTTAGATCTTTGATCCACTTAGAATTTTTGTGTGATACGAGATCCATATATTTCCATATTGATATCCAGTCGATTTAGTATCATATTTTGAAAAGCCTATGCTTCCTGAATAATTTAGTTTTCATTTTTCATTACTTATAAAACAATTGTCTTCTATTCTTAAAGTTTACCCTCCTTCTTTTCCTCTTGGAGCCAAATACTCTTGAACCCTTTGAGGTTTTTCCTTGGATAGCAAAGGTAGTTCAGTAATATTTACATATCTATTATTTGTGAGTGCTACCTATTCCAGACAACATGCTAGGCATTTCCTTAATGTGTTCTTATTTAGTCCTCTCAACAACCCCATAAGATCAGTAAGCGTTGTCCCCATTTTACAAGTAAGGAAACTGAAGTTCATGTACCACAAGTAACTTCGTCACAACAGGTAAGAAGCAGAACTGGTGATATAATGATAATAGAATATTAAGTACTATTTGTTGAACTCTTTATTATGTGTGAGGCACTACGATCTGGTAAACATTCTCTTTTATTCCAGACCACAAGGCTTTAAAACAGTGACAGAGCTGGGTGCAGTGTCGCACACCTGTCATCCCAGTGACTTGAGAGGCAGAAGCAGAGGATCACAAGTTCAAGGCCAGAGGCAGCCTGTGTAACTTAGCGAGGCCATGTCTCAACATAAAAAATAAAAAAGGAGTTGGGAAAAGGAAAAAAGGGGGACTTGGGGGTGCAGCTCAGTGGTAGAGTGGGTTCAGCCCCCCAGTACCACAAAAATAAATAGGCAAATAAATAATAAAATAATGACAAGTATACTTGAGATGTGCTGAGGTACAGAAAAGAGCAATTATCTGAAGGACTGGGTGAAAAGACCAATAAAAATTTAATGGTATTGGGAACAGTTGGTCTTTATGGCCAAGGAAACAGTGGGTACCAATGGGGCTATGGAATCATCTTGGGCAGGGGTATGTTTCACCTGTGCCAGATTGTGCAGGAAGAAAGGGGAGCCATGGAGCCCACATCACAAGGAGCAATATTTGCTAAGGACCTGCGTTTGGTCCTCAGGTGATGGGAACCATGAAAATGTTTTGAAAGTGACCTTGTTGCAACCCCTTTAACCATTGATTTTTTTTTCTCTCACAGGGAATCCCAGTGAGAGACTAAGAGCTAAGATGCTAGCATGGTTAATACTTACTTACTGAATCCTTACTATGGGCTGAGCAGTTACCTTAAACATAAATTATATGTAAAGCATAATATTTTGTAATCCTTAAATAAGAGAATGAGGTAGGTGCTGTTATCCTCACTTTATAGAAAAGAAAACTAAGGCACAAAGAAGTTAGTTACCCGAAGCAACATGACTGATGAGCATTAGAGGAGGATTCAACCCTTTGTGTTTCTTCCTTTTGACACATTTTGAGAGTAGGTGATCTTGGCTGGGATTGTTCCAAGAACAAAGAGAGAGTTTGTTAGGCCAGAGCATGGTACGCTAGTTGGGTAGAGAGATGGGAGATGACTCTGCAGCATCAGCACAAACCACGTTGCATATAGAGCCTTGGGCCAAGATCAGGGGCAGTGAGAAGCCACTGGGTGGGCTTAATGAGAAAGGGACTTCATATTGTCCCTGTTAAAAAAAAAAACAAAAAAACTTCTCCCTGGCTGGTTTATAGAAGAGGATGATAGGGGACAAAAGTGGAAATAGGAAAACCAGGGAAGAGGAGGCTGACATAGGCATCCAGGCAGGAAGTCGTGGTGGTAGGTGTTAGGTGGCAGTAGACTAGGTAGGTGGCTCTGGGATATATTTGGAAGTGTACCTGACAGGACTTGCTGGTGGGGCTGGCTTAATAAAGGGAAGAAAACCAAGGATGATGCAGATTTTGTTTCTAGCTTAAGATGTTTCTTATTTTGGGCTACCATGGCTGACACTTCAGTGGAGATACTCTCCATACTTTTAAAAGTTTTTGATACATATTGCCCAGTTGTCCTCCTGAAGAGTTGTATTAATTGGATTTCCCACTACAGTATCATTTTCCCACGTTTGCCAGTGCTGGAGTTAGTCTCATTTTTCTTTTAAATTAGGAAAACATCATCGCCATGACACTTAAGCTTACTGAACTCAATGTAAGGCACATCCATGGGGGAAGCTATTTGGAGCATATGTGTATTAATTCTCTATTGCTCCATAACAGGTTGCCGGCAGCCCTACCACTGTGGCATCCGATCCCATCAGATCTTGGAAGCTAAGCAGGGTTGAACCTGGTTAGTACTTGGATGAGAGACCACCTGGGAACACCAGGTGCTGTAGGCTTGGGAGAAGGACCTGGTGACCCACTCCCAAAAAACAATCAGCCATTGAAAATCCTGTGAATAGCAGAGAAGCACTGACAGTAGTGGTTCCTCCGTTGTACGTAGGGTCACTGTGAGTCATACACCGACTCGATGGCACCTAACAAGAACAACATAAGTTGGCACAACCTTAAAGGCTTAACACTGCCTATTTATCACATCAGTCTATAGGTCAGCAGTGTATCATAAGACCAAAGCCAGAGGCTTGCAATCCTTTCTGGAAGTGAAAGGAAACAGTTTGACTCCAAGTGGTTGTAAGACCAAGGCTCCCATTCTTCTCCCTCAGCTCTTTAAGACCTCCCCCATTCCTTTTCATGTGCCCTCCTCCACCTTCAGAGCTAGCCATGGCATATTAGGTCCTTCTCATGCTTTGAGTTTCCTCTTCTGCCTTCCTCTGTCATTAGTTCCTTTGATTAAATTAGCTCACCCAGATGATCACCCTTTTTTGAGGTCACTTGTGCCATATAACCAGGCAGTGACAGGCGTGCTGTCTCATCACAGTCACAGGTTATGGGGACTGTGGAGTGTAGAGTCCTAAAAGAGGTTAAATTCTACTTCCTGTGGCCTGGCATCTAGCCTCCCAAATGCAAACTATGGTAGTACCTTGGCACTCAGCCACAGTCCTTTCTGGAATACCGGTCGAGTACCGATCAGTTCAAATGCCGAGCACTTTTTTCCTGTAAGAAATAATGTAAATGTACTTATTGGTTTTGGCACCATACTAAATGGCTAATTCAGACACATGTATGCCACTCACATACTCAGCAATAAATTCTTTTTAAAATTAAGTTGTTGTTGGCCAGGGACTAAAATGTTCAAGCATGGTGCAGTTCAAGTACTGCGGTACCACTGTATGGCCTTCCTCCCTCGAGGTTGCCAAGAGTCTTTTCCTATTACTGCCTCAGCTCAGTTCCGAGTCTTACATAAATGTTATTAGCTTGAAGGACCCAGTCTCGTCTTCTAAAACAGGTGCAGTGGAGGCTTCTGGGCATAACTCATTTATGTCTGTTGACCAAGGAAACAGGTTATCTGCTCCCAGTGTTCCCATTGCACAGTGAGGGGCAAGGGGCAGGCAGAGGGTGACAGTTACCAATTTCTAGTACAGAATGTCATGCATGGACATTACTAATGACAGTATTATTTATAGTTACACAACTCAGTATAGTATCACTACCTACAGTACAAAACCAACTAAACTTTAAAACTTTGCTACATGTGAGTGAATATTATTTGGCCATGAAAAGGGTTAGTAGGAAAGACAACTTGAGAAATGCAGCTCCTACATGGAGAAAGAGCAGGATCCAAAATTATAATGTTGTTATAACTGGATAAAAATATGCTTATGAAAGATGACTAGAAAAGAATAGCAAAAATAATCATTGTGATAGAGTCAGATTGGAGGAACATTTGTTTTCTCTGAATGCTTTATAATTTTGAGCATAATTTATGCATGTTTTCTTTTTTTTTTTTTTCCCCTTTCTTTCTTTTAAGACTCTTTGGTCATTTAGCATAATTGCAGTATTTTTCACCCCTTCTGAGTCCCTAATTCACGTTTGGATCCATAGGCTATCCTCAGGATAGGGAGAAAGAAAGGGTTTACCCTGCTTGATTGGAGTGAATCTTTGTACGTGTACACACATTCTTGTGTGTAGGTATGCATACTCTTATCAGTATTTCTACTTCCCCAGCTCCAAGTTTCCAAACTTGGACAAGCACAAGGTAAGTAAACCCAGGCCACCAAAATTCTACAGCCAAACTTGTCCTGTGGCTAGGAAGGAGCCTGGCCAGTATCTTTAGAGCAGCAATGACAGACTGCCTGGGATCCCTCAATGAAAAGTGGCCTTTCAGGTCTCACCCTGCTCTTCTGAACTAGAACTTGCACTTAGCAAGATCCTCTGTTGATTTGTGTGTTTATGATAGGCTCAGCAGCACTGGCCTCGGTGAGATACACAAGGCTGCAGGGTTAGGAATGAGGTCTGGAAATACTCAGATCATTGGTGCTGGGTGCTCTGTGAAACCACAGCTGGTCCTCCTGGAGAAGCCTGAGTGCATACCAGGTGTTATACTCACACCCAGGTGTCGACCAGCAGCTGGGCCAGAGGTCGCCATCCTGGTGATCTGCACGAGTGAAGATGGCTCTGGTCTAGAGGAAGCACGGCCCATCTTGATTTTCATTTAGAATGTGTGAAGTAGCTATTCGACCCTGAAAAGTCCTCTGGGGAGGCAGATTGGAGAAGACGACAAGTTTGAATTACCATCAAATTCACCCTTGTCCCCTCTGATGTCTTCAAGTCTGAACTCAGGGAAGCCCGAGGAAGTGGACATCAGCATGAACAGAGTGCTCTAGGAAAGCCCTGTACTTGGGCTAAAGGAACAGGAAAAGGATTTACTAGTTCCCAGAGGGAGTGGGGAAAATCTATGTTTCTTCTCCTTTTCTCCATTTGTTTGCACCTCAGCCTGTGGCACTCTGCAGACATAACTGTGGGAGAAGAGGACTTGTGGTCTCAAGGGTATGAGCAGATCCCGGGTTGTGGTGGCCCACACCTAAATCCCCTTACTCGGGAGGCTGAGGCAGAAGAATTGTGTGTTTGAGGCCAAACTGAACTACATAGTGAATTTGAGGCCAGCCTGGGTTATACAGTAAGACTCTGTCTCAAAGTTCTCAAATAAACAAAAAAAGAAAAGAAAAGAGGCAAACCACTGTGGCTTTTTCCCCCTCCCTTTCTCCTAACTCCACTTGTGGGTATAGGCATCGTCATGGGAAGTACATGGCAGGACAGGGTAAATAAAGCCCCAGTTTTCTGGTAGAGGACCAAAACAGGACCACCTGCCAGTGGAACGTACCAAGGAGATCACAGAGAGAGAAGAGCTCAGAAAGAACCACATATAGTTGTTTACGGACTCCTGGCCTTCCCTGCAAACTGTGCCTAAATACACTTGATTCTAAATAGCGTATCCAACACTTCAAGAAGAGAACTATAAGCAGTTTCCACCAGTCAGGTCCCACACTGGTTACTGAAGAGCACACACATGGTACAGATCCTAATAGCAGTACAAAGGCTTTAGAAACAGAACTGACGTTGAATTTGAAGCCCAAACCTAACTGGGTTGATTGCCTGTTAAAATAAAGATAACGAGATTCTCCCCAAATCTCATAGCATAGTGTTCAAAATGTCTGGGATAAAGTCCAAAATCACTGGGCATAAAAGAACCCAAAACATTTCAGCTCACAAAAAGACAATTAACAGATGCCAGTATCAGGATGATGCAGATGTTGGAATTTTATGACAAAGACTTTAAAGCAGCCATTATTAAAAAAAAAAAGTAAGAAATGAGGGGAAACAGTTTTGAAATGGATGGAATGATAGAAAGTGTTAGCAAATAAATAGAAGATGTGAAGAATCAAATGGAAATTTTAGAACTGAAAAACACAACAATCAAAATTAACACATCATTGGATGAATCAGTAGTAGAATTGATTTGGCTGAAGAATTTGTTAACTTACAGCTCAATAGAAATTACCCAATTAGACAACAGAAAAAAAAGATTTAAAAACAAAGTCTCAAGAACCTGTGGGACAATTATAAAAGGTAACACTGGAGCCATTAGAAGCCTGTTGTTAGGTGCCATGTAGTCGGATCCGACTCATAGCAACCCTTACCGGGTTTTCAATGGCTGATTGTTTTGGGAGTGGGTTGCCAAGTCCTTCTCCCATATTGGAGTCCTAGAAGAGGAGAAATAGTGCAGAACAGAAGAAATACAGGAAAATAGTAGCTGGAAACTTCTTTCATTTATCAAAAAAGATAAGCAGATCCAGAAAGTTTGGCAATCCTAAATTAGATAAACCCAAACAAACCCATGCCTAAATGTTTCATAAACTGCTAAAAACTAAATACAAAGAAAAAATTCTTGAATGCACCTAAAGAAAAACAGTACATTGCTCATAGAGGAATAGAATTTGAATGATTGTGAATTTCTTATCAGAAACCGGAAGGAAGTAAAACTAGTCTTAAGTTGTTGTTGTTGTTAGGTGCCGTTGAGTCGGTATCCAACTCATAGCGACCCTCATCGGGTTTTCAATGGCTGACTGTTTCGGGATTGCATTGGGAGTGGATTGCCAGGCCCTTCTCCCATTTTTGCGGTGCTGGGAATTGAACTCCGGGCCTCAGAGACTGCAGTGCAGCGCTCTACCCACTGAGCTAAATCCCAGCCCAAAACTAGTCTTAAAGTATAGAGAAAAAGGGATTGTCCTCCCAGAATTCTAGATCGAGTGAATATTTCACCTTCATTTCTGAAGGATATTGTTTGTCTTAGTGAAAAGAAACTAAGAATTCAACAGATCTCAAAAGAAATTGTTCTTCAGACAGAAGGGAAATGATACCAGATGGAAACTTGAAACATCAGGAATAAAGGAAGAGTGATAGAAATGGAAAATATCTGGGAAAATAGACTTTTCTCTTAAGTTTTATAAAATGTTTTAGAGTTGAAATCAAAAATTATAACATTGTTTGATGTGGTTTTCAATGTAATGCAGCATATAACACCCGTAACATAAAGGGGAGAAGAGATGGGGTGGCGAGTGTTCTGGTAAGGTTTCTACATTTGACTAGAAGTGATAAAATAGTATTTCTAAGTAGATTGTGCAAAGTTATATTGCAATTTCTTGAGCATCTACTAAAAAAAATGCATAGAGAAATAGGCAAAACCACAATAGATTAAAAATTGAGTAATAGAGGAAAAAGAAGCAAAAAATAGAAGGAACAATTGGAAAACTTATAATAAAATGATAGATCTAAATCTAAACACAGCATCACATTAAAGGTAAATAGTCTCAAGAGCCCAGTTAAAAGAGCATGCATTTTGAGGTTAGACAGGCCTGGTATAAGTCCTATCTTGCCATTTACTAATGTCTGTGGCCTTAGGCAAGAAACTGTGCCTCTCTGGGCCTTTTCTCATCTGTGAAACAGGGATAAGAGCCGTACTTACTCAGAGGCTGCTGCAAAGATGAGATAAGATGAGGCATGTAGGGAGCTCAGCACATTCATCTGTTTAAAAGTAGGGAAAACATATATTTGCTCATATACAGAGTATCTTTGGAAGAAACTGATGTTGTCTGGTGGGCTAGGGAACAAGCACAAGACTTTTTTTTACTATTACAGATCCACAATTTCTTGTCTACAATTCTGAAATCAGAAGAGCTCTGCAAACCAAATGTTTGTTTTATAAGATTGGTGTGAAAACTTACTTGTGGCAAAACCTAATATGAAGTGATCTGAAGCCCTTTGTGTTTTCATCTATCCCATGTAAGAGTGAATATTCATTCACTCATTTTGAAGAAATATTAGGGAATTGGTTACAGGGTCTTGCTGGAAGTGTTACACAAAATATGTTGGTATACCCATTGAACTTTTCCAAAATAGGATGTGAAATTCCCAATTCCAGACACATCTAGCCCAAGATTATGGCCTTGTGTGTCCATTTTTGCCCATGAATTGTGAAGATGGGGGAATGCATTATCTATTCAAAATTAAATTTAAGACTTGATCTTTTAAAAACTAAATTTACTAAAAGCTCAATTCACAGCCTCTGTGAATGTTGTTATTATGTTTTATTTTACATGTTAAGAGGTTTTTGTGACAGGCCTCTGCCAATCAGCTTGAAAATCCCAAACCCAAAGTTGAAAACACCCCTTCATGGTCCCAGTCCTGAGGTCTTTCACCTTTGCAGGTCTCTCCAGCCATTAGAGGGATGTCAGCTAGGTTTCTGTGCCCAGGGGAGACTGTTTTGATATAAGGGGATAAGGAAATAACCTAAAAGAAGGAATTCAGTGTGTTCAGAGTTGCCCTCCAGTCCTTTATAAAGGGGCCACTTTTACAGCTTTTATGCCCCAGTGAGCCCAGCCATGAAGTTTTTCCTCAGGGGTTTGAGTAGATCCCTCTTTCCTTTGGTTGATTACCAGATAAAGGAGTAGGGGCTTGAGTTCAGGGGCTGGGTACAAAAATGATTTTTTTTAATCCCTAGAGCCTCAGTCAGGGACTGAGGTTTAGCTCAGTTGGTAGAGTGCTGCTCTGGGCTCTCTGAGGTCCCAGGTTCGATCCCCAGCACTCTTGAAACAAGTCAGCCATTAAAACCCTATGAATAGCAGAGAAGCACTGGCATAGTGCTGGCCATAGCACAGTGTAGGGAAGTGTTTCTCGCTGTGTTGTTGGACCCAACTCAACAACACCTAACAACAACAAAGCCTTGGTCAGCGCATGCAGGACTGAGACTTGGCCAAGGGAGCCATGGAGAGGAAGACAGATCCTGTGCCATTTATTTTAAATGGATTCCAAGCATGTGCAGAATGAGTTCCCAGAAGTGTGCATGTGTTGCCTCGAGGCTGTGCTGAGACCCTCTGGAGTATGCCACCATGGTTTCCAGCACACAGGTTGTTAGGCTGGGCCTTGCAGCTGCCTGCCTGGCCTTCATCCTGCCACTCCGCTCCTCTCCACACCAGTCCGGAGAGGAGAGTAGAGATTGCTGCATATTTTATGAGCAGTTGGGCTCTTTACTCCCAGGCATTTTACAGCTGCTGGAACCCCCCAGCATGTGCTGCTCTGTAGGGGGAACTTCATGGCATTAGGTAAGATGCTCCCTGCTCTCAGGTACCACTTGGCCTGTCTTCAGAGACACCAGATGTTGGAGGTCAGCAGGAACTGTGGCTGGCTCCACGAACCATGGCTTGAGAACGATAACCTGGCCTTGTCGGCCTGCATTGCAATATCCTTTCCAGCCCATTAGGTGGAAGTGACTGGAGAAGCACTTACCTTTGGATTTCATCCCAGTTCTCTAATTAAGGGCTTCTTACCTGTAAGCTTAGATTAGCTGCTATTTCTGAGGCTTTCCTGTTCCGGCAGTAGCCTGCCTGTGCCCCAGAACTGTCAGGTTTGTATTGCTCACAAGGGCTCCGTGTGGGTCCCGCAGCACACATTTTAAAATACTAAATCGATTTTGTTTTATCACATCTGCATCCTTTACGGAAAGTACATAGAAAAGCCCACCACCCAGAAGTGACTGTCACTGTTTACACTTTTACTATGCTTCCTTCTAGTTTCACTCACTCGCACGCCTACCCCCACGTATACCCAGGCACCTTTCACAGGTGTCTCCCTAGGCTCTTCCCCCGCACTCCATACCAGAGCACGAGCCTGTGCCACCTCATTTTTGAAGCATTCTGAGCACCTTGTTTGTATTGTTCCCACAGCTGCACGTGGGGATGTACCATGGTGTACCTAACTGGTCTCCATTCAGGCTGATTCCAGTTTCCTAATCAAAAATCCTTGTGGGTGTGTTTTAGTTTTGATTCTTTAAGGTGGATGCCTAGGCATAAAATTCTTGGATCAAAGACTATGAAGATTTAAATGACTTTCAAAACATAGTTTTTTGTGTGTGTATTAGAGAATACAGAATTGCTTTCCAGAAAGCATACACTTATGCCTCAGAGCTCAAGCATTCTCAGGGAAAGGAAAACTGGGTTCCTGGGGTGAGAAGGGAGAATCTTAGACATGGCAGAGGTTTGTGGTGGGATTAGGGCACCAACAGATTCACAGTGGTTCTAAATCTCCGTATGAACAGAAGGTTGAGAAGCTGTCCGGTGCATGTGACTCCATACCTCTGCCTCACCCCACTGGAGAAGCTCCTAAATCTCAGCTTGGGGGTTTTAGTGTTTGGTTTTAGAGTAATGCTTTTCAGATACAAAAGTTCTCGGTTCTTTATGCAAAGTTTAGGTACTTGAGGAAAGTATGAGTAAAATAAAATATATGCAGAGGTTACCACTGTTAACATTTTTATCTTTATACGGCACCAGTACCCTCCATGTGTTTAGCTTTAGTTTAGCCTTTTCCACATAATTTCCAGTGGACTATGGTCAGCCTTCATCTCCACCAAGGACTGCTTTGAAATGACCGTTTCGTGGTCTTGTACAGATGTCTTCCCTGCCTCCCATGCCTGGGAGTGCATTTGTGACCCCACAACCACCAGACCCCTGGGATCCCAGGTGCCCGGCTGCTGTGGGAGTTGTGGTAATTGTCCCTTGTTTGTTTCAGGCGTGATCCCCTGGGCCCGTTTGCTGTCGGGGGAGAAGACCTAGACCCCTTCGGGTGAGTACAGCTGGGGAGGTGGCAGCAACATACCTTGCTCTGTGGCTTTCAGCCACAGTTCACTTTCTAATTTTAGAGCTTTTCGTCAGCCTCTTCCTTTGGGGTAAAGGAGGCTGTTGTTGTCGAGTGGCTGAGAAATTATTGCCAGTGCCTGTGCTCAGCCACACCTAGAACAGTGACAGAGAGCCCTGAATGCTGGGGAGGACAGAGCAAGCCCAGAGGGCGGCTCCTCTGTCATTTCCCAGCCCCCACATCCTTGGTGGAGGACAGCAGCCCTTCTTGGATAGAAGGATATGTGATGATGTATCCAGTCCGGGTTGAAGGGCACACACTGCGCCACTGGCCTTGGGTTACCTCTGTAGAGGGAGTCCCTGAGCCCCATTAGATTCTCTGATTCTCATCAGTGCCCAGCAAAGTGGTTCCGGTCTCAGCTCTGTGCTCTGAACAAGTCAGGCGAGGTTTTAACCTCTGCAGCAGTGATCCCATCATTATCATCCCATTTTCAGAAGTAGGGAAGTCGCTTAACTCTGCAGTGCCTCTCAGACAGTGAGCTTAGAGTGTGAGGAGCATCCACCCGTTCATCCCAGGTTAAGCCCTTGAAGTCAGATCCATGGAACTCTAAGAGGGACAGATGCTGTTGCGAGCCAGACTTGGGCAACCCATCCACAGTCAGAAACTGCCCAGAGGCCCTTCATCCAAACAGCCAAACCCTAGCATGGCGAGGGGTCTTAGTGTTATTAGTAATGCCCTGCAGAGCCGTTTGAAAGTGCTGCATTGCCCCTGGCAAGTTCTAGCTCCTGTTCTTGACCGGGTTGGCCCCATCTGGTGTGGGGCATATCAAGGATCTCAATTTTGCAGGTGCGGGGAACCCTACAGAGCTTTCTGTACTGTGTCAGGCCCCTCAACAGTGACATGCACTCTCTGTGCTCTGCTCTTGCTTGCCGGCTGGCTTTCATGTGTCCACTTGGACCATGTAGGGTAGACATCTCAGTCATTGTTAACCATTCTCACCTGCCTCACCTCTTCTTCAAGGGCAGTCTTTGCCATAGCCGCTCACCCAGCTTCCTCCTCTCCTCAGGTGTCGGAGAGGTGGCATGATTGTGGACCCTCTGAGATCTGGCTTCCCAAGAGCTCTTATCGACCCGTCCTCAGGCCTCCCAAACCGGCTTCCTCCTGGCGCCGTGCCTCCAGGAGCTCGCTTTGACCCCTTTGGACCCATTGGGACCAGCCCATCCGGGTAGGTATTCACTCAGGTATGCCAGGAGGTGGGACTTGGTGGCAACTCAGCTCAGCTTTGCAGTAGTGCAGGTGTCCAACGCCAGGCACATTTGCTACTCCTGCCACTGCCAAGAGAGTGGCACCTCCTCCAGTTCCCTGCCTGCTGCCTCCCGGGAGCCTTCCAGGAGCTCCTGTCCCTCTGCACCTTCCTCCCCCAGCTCCTGTCAGGATTGCCACAGACAGGGAAGCCCTAATGTTTACTGAAGGTTAGGTGTGTATCAGAAACTCTCGGGCTGTTACATCCATAGTGTTTGGTAGACAGTACTACCCACACTTTACAGTCAGGCAGTTTAGCCAGAGTGGGGGTTCAGACACAGGCTTTCGAGCCCCACATCACTCTGGAGGGCAGGCTCCTCAGTGCAGGTCACCTCTGCCTGTGCTTCCGGCCTCTCCAGCTCACCAGCCCCTCTTTCCATTCCAGACCTAACCCAGACCATCTCCCTCCACCCGGCTACGATGACATGTATCTGTGAAGGCCTCGAGAATGTAACATCCCAGCCCTCCCTCCACTCTGAAGGAGCTGTCACCTCTGGCCCCGCCAGCAGCTGTGTTCTTGCAGGCTGGCAGCGAGGGACTCTGCCCATGTGTTGGCAAGCCGGCTGGGATCGCCTCTCTACCCTCTGTCCAAGCCGAGGCACTGACTGCAGCCCTCCACCTGGCTGCTTATAGGTCCCAAGGAGAAGTCGGTGTGTCCCTCTCACCACCAGCTCCTCCCCGCTTCCAGGGGAGACTCCGGCAACATCCACCCTCCACCCAATGCAGCCCCAGTCGCAGCGCTATAAGAACAAACGCATTTATGAAGAACCAAATGTCAATACAAAATTCATGTTGCCGATCTCCCACTTTTCCTTTTCTGTTAACACACAGCCCCTTCCCTTTAATGAGACTTTAGAATTTAGTCTTTGGAGGACTAAATGACTCATCTGACCCAAGGCCCATCTTTGCTTCTCAAGCACCTTCCTTTCGTAAATTGCTCTTGCTCTGACATCACTAGGATGGTCCCCGGTCAGGCTGCTTGGATGGAAATGTGTGATCGGAACCCCCATAGGCCACAAGGATGACTTTGACCATGACAGGCACACTGTGGAAAAGCTACATGATCCTCATGAGGCAGAGTCTACCAGTTTCTCCTGTTCAGGGCAACCCTGCTTCTACCTGCACCTGAGCACTGGTGCCCTGTAAGCAGAGGAGTGAACAGAGCAGACCTGTAGGTTAATCTTATATTTGCATCATAAAGTACCAAGTGACCCTGAGGAAGTCCCTTCTCTTAGGCCCTCTTGCCACCTGTGAAACCGTAGGGTGCCTTTCTTGCTCTAAAACATTCTGGTGTCTCTTTTCATGGATGGCAACAACCCTAGGAACTGAGGTGAAATGAGAAGAGTGAACATTCAAGGCTGGATGTCTATAACTGTGTTTCTTGTCCCTCTTGGGCCCAGACAATAGCACAGGCACATGGACTCCACAGAGTGTGGTGCCAAACTTGGAGAGGAGCAGGAAGCCCTGGCTCCTGGAAGTCTGTGTCTGGGCCTTTGGCAGTCTTTGGGTCCTCGGCAGCCCAAGCTGACAGATGTGGCCATTCTGAGTCCCTGGACTACAGGGGAAAGAGCATCAGACCAGGAGGCACAAGATTGAGGCACTAGGCACTGTTGCCCTGCAGCCAGCCTTTCAGTCATGTGTGGGTTCTTGGACTTCTCAGTTCCTTGGATTCCTTCCCTTAAGTTCGGATGTAATATTTACCTGGAAGCAGGAGCATGCTGCCATAGCTCTTCAGAGCTGTCTGCCAGGCTAGTTTCTGTGGCCTACATTTGCCTGTCTGCTCAGCCGAGGGTGAGCAGGTCAGCTGACCTGAGAGGCCCTGACCCATCTCTGGTGGAGGATGGGCCTGGGGGCAGGCCAGCATAAGTGGGCCCCATGGGGATGTTGGCAGTCCTCATGTCAGGCATTGACAAAGACCCTGGAGACAGGGAGCTGACCTTGAAGCCTTGAACACCTCTGCTCCAGAGAAAGGCCCAGGGATCGGGCAGAGGTGTAAACACCATTATTACTCATAACCTTCCTTGAAGGCTAGCAGATGGGAGGAATGTCTTCTTTTGGAATTGGACCATTACCTGCAACTAAAAGGGTTTGGAGAAATTTGCTCATAAAAACTTCCTTTATTATCAAAGGAAGCATCTAAAGGAACATCAGACAGATGCAGGGAAGATAGATAACTTTTAGGACCTTAATTTGAGGAAACTATAAAAATTTAAACAATATACCATTTGGATTTCCTAATAGCCGTGGTTTAAAAGATAGTTATGTACACAGTTGTTATCTGAAAACAGAAAAAGTAGTGGCTCATCTGCAGAGTTGGCCATTTCTCAAGCGGGTCTCCTTGTATCAAGGATGCAAAGGAACACAGTGTTGTAGGTGTGTGAGGGGTGAATGGGCCCTGGAGGAACTTCCTAGTCAAGCAGGTGGTGCTTGTTTTGGTCTAGCAACAAAGAGAAAGTGAGAATGTTTCAGGGGTATGTCTTATGGAATCTAAAAAGTTGGAGACTTAACAATAAATACCATACCTTTATAACATGGTCCTCTTTTTTTTAAAAAACAATAGCTTTATTGAGAGAGAACTCACATACCCAGAGTTCATCCTTTTAAAGTGTACAGCCTGGGTATAGCATTTCACAGTGTTGTGCATCCACCATCACATCTAATCCTTGAACATTTTGCCACCCCCAAAAAGAAACCACATAACCGTAGGCAGTCACCCCCATTTCCTCTTTCCCTGACCAGGTAACCCCAAGTCTACTATCACTAAAGATTTGCCTGTTCTGGACAGTGTGGCTATTGGTGTCTGGCTTCTTCCAGTTAGCACAGTGTTTTCAAGATTCATTCATGCTGTAGCATATCAATACTTCATTCCTTTTATGGGTGAATAATAATCCATTATATGGATATCTCACATTTTGCTTATCCATTTCTCAGTTGATGGACAGTTGGATTGTTTTTCCTTTCTAGGTATTATGACTAATACTGCTATAAAAATCCACATAGAAGTTTTTGGGGCAAGTGTTTTCATTTCATTTGGGTATATGCCACGGAGTGGAATTGCTGGATCACATGGTAACATTGCATTTAACCTTTTGAGCGTCTGCCTAATCATGTTTTCCACAGCAGTTGCACCACTTTACATTCCCACCAGTAATGTCTAAGAGCTCCTGTTTCTCCACATCCTCACCAACTCTTATTCTTCATCTTGCTTACAGCCATCCTAGCCAGTGTCAAGTCATATCTCATTATGGTTTTGTTCTATTTTTTTAGAACAAAAAATTGTGACCTAAGCCATGCAAAAGAGACCAGAGCTACTCACCCTTAGGGAGCAGATCATGGTTTTGCTCATAGCCACCTAGGGATGACCATGGTGGTGAGCCACAGAGGGGTTGGGTTTGACTTTTATGGATAGTTCTAGGCTGGATGTGATACAGGACACGTCCTTTCTCTAGGGAATTTCCTATGACCCTTTCAGATCTAGGGAAATTCATAGTGTCAGTTTTGCTTGGTTTGAAATTTCATGGTTTGTGCCAGTGGCTCACAAGTAGAACAAAGATCTACTTCTAAATCACTGTCTTTTGGTGATGCTGAAGTGCCATAGACACTTGTACTGTTTCTCGAATGCACCAGCCCACATCCCACCTTCTCTTCCTTGGCTTGGCTTTCTCCCATTCTTAGAGTTTAGCTGCGTTTCTCTTTGCATTTGCTTGGACATGAGATTCAGTCAGCCTCCGTTTAAGTTATAATTGCCTGAAGACCTCAACTCCAAGAATGTATTATGCTTAAAACAGAGACTGCATTCTTATACTGGATGGATGGTTGGCACTTATTGATGTGTAGCTGGAAAACAGGTAGCAGGTCCCACACAGCCTCACTCTTTGGACTCCAGCTTCCCTCATGCCTCCCTTTCTGGTATCTTTAATGACATTTTGTTACCCATCCGTAGCTCTCTTCACAGGAGGGAAATGAGAGTCTGTGGAGCAGTTCTTATTCTCTGTCACCTAATCATGTCCACTTTGGTACAGTTCCAATAAAGATAGGTCTCAACACCAAAGAGGAAGGGTTCCCCATCCACGGATCCCCAGCTTTCGCTGTCATTATACCTACATGCTTGTGGGCCACTGTTGGCTTTGCCCCAGAAAAGAGATTCAGAGGCAGGCCTTGCTTGTCCTGAGTCACTCCACCTGTGCATGGCCCTAAGTCTGTCCCTGAGGATGGGTCAAAAGACAAGGGTGGCCGGCAGTGAGGGTAGAGGGTAGAGAGGAGTGGAAAGGCCCTGGCAACTAAGGACAGGCCCTAGGAGGCAGAAGGCAGTAATGACGGGCAGCATGAGCCCATGGTGCTGATGGGAGGTGAAAGTGCAAAGCCAGGCCCCCACTGAGGGGAACATGAGGCTGACAGCACAGTCTGACAGGACCCTGGGTGGCCACATGAATGGCTGTGTTCCACTGGAGCCACAGGTGAGAGTCAGTGTGATGGAGGTTCAGAGGGATGCGGGAGTGGGAGGTGCATGCTGAAGGGCTAGTCCTGGGGTTCAGCTCCAGTAAACATGGAGCTTTTTAACCAAAGAGGCTAAGGTCCAGCAAGCAGCAGGATCCATCATCATGATAGTGATCCAGGGTGTAGGAACTGCAGAGCCACAGAGCCACTACCCCAATCTTCCTGGGAAAGTGGATGCCCTCCATGTTGCCCCCTCAGCCACTCAGCTTGATTGAATGCATCTAATTATTGGAGCCTGCATCACCTCTCAAACATAGCAGCATGAGACCCCAGGGAAGTGTCCTTGTTCTCTTCTCCCACCTGTGCGTTCAGGAGCACTGGGAGAGAGGTCTGGTGAGCCAGCCTCCTGTGATCGTGTGTACCACAGCCTGGCTTGCCCAGGCCTAAATGTCCTGAGATGCTTGCTGTAAGTACACAGTAGTACATCCTGAGCCCCAATCCACATCTGTGAGGAGGGCCTTCAAGTCTGTTATTTATACATTCCTCTTGTGATACATAGATCATGCAAGTGAGAAAGAAAGGGAAGTTTTTCTGTATCCTTACTATTCTGATCAACAGCAGCCTCACCTGGGAACTTGTTAGACATGCAGACTTTCAGGCCTCACCACAGACTTACTAAATGCAAACAAGTTCTGTACCTGATTCTTGTGCACAGTTAAAGTTTGAGATGCTTCGAGAGCCAAGGTGCATGCCTATAATTCCAGCACTTGGGAGGCTGAGGCGGAAGCATCTCAAGTTCAAGACCAGCTTGGGCTACACAGTGAGACCCGGACTCAAAAAAAAAGAAAAAAGAAAAGAAGAGAAGAAAGAAAGAAAAAGAAAAGAAAAGAGAGGAGAAAAGAGAAGAGGGAGGAAAGACAAAAATAGCCCAGGAGAGTACTCAAATGTACAAACTTTTTCCTTTACCTTCACCTGGGTATCAGGTGCAAAAAATATAGTCACTCATTCTTGTTTGATAGCACACAGGATTACTGTATTCCAGAATCTTCTCATTTTTTTGTGGGGGTTGTACCCCCAGTATCCATTCCCTCCTTTTCCCCCCATGAGTCATTTCACATGTGTTTCACATATGTTTAAATATGCAGGTGCCCTTATAAGATAGGATTCATTATATTTTCAGATCATAACCATAATGAGATATTATCCCCATTTTTTAGACAAGAAAAAGAGGATTTGGAAAGGCTGGGTAATTTTCCTAATGCCAGGCAGGGGTCTCAGAGCAAAGGAGGTGTAGGTGTGACCCCCAGTTCTCCCTTTATTGGAATGTGGCCTTCCTCATCTGCAAAGTGAGCATCACCCCTGCCTGCAGGATTGGTGCAGGTAGTTGGTGTTCAGTGTGTGCCATCCACGATTATTACGGAGGTCCTATGAGTAGGTAAGGATGGGGCTTAAGGACAAGAGGAGAGGAACCACTTCCCTCCACACACACCCCCACGGTACAGGAGACATAAGTGTTTATCTGGTGCTCTAGTGTGTGAGGCTTCTCATCCCATATAGTGCTGCTTGCAACTCTGAGGTGAATACTGGTAGTGGCATTAAGTCAAGGTGCTGGATGTACCCAAGTGGTGGCAGAACCAGGTCAGCCTGGTTCTAAAGCTTTAAAGTTCTTTTCAGTAGAACCAAACCCAGACCTCACACCCTGGCCAAATGAGAAGTAAGGGTCTCTGGACAAAACCCATTCCAGCAGCTGGAAAGCTGAGTTAGGACTTGTCTGAGAAAGGAGCAGTGCTGCACACCCCCAAGGATGGGCTTAGACTGAAATCGGTCCTTTTTGCCAGGCGTTCTCATGTTCCTGAGCACTTCCACTTGAGCCACCACACCCACCACCCTGCGTTAGGAGCATGTGAAGCCACCCAGCATACCCTCCATTCCGCAGGGGAGGAGACAGGCCTGGAAGCCCCTCTGGGGGTGAGCCCCCAAGGAGGCTGTTCTGGGACCAGGGCTGGGTTGGGGCTCTGTGGAGGGCCCTATCACCTGGCCCCAAGTGCTGCTCACTTCAGCCTTCCTAGTTTAGTAGAATGGCAGCTGCTATTCCCCACTGAACAGGTGAAAAAGCAAGCTCAGGGCAGATGTATGTGGATGACTTCCCCAGGGCCAGACAGTCTACAGAAATCCTGGCTTCACATCTGAGGCTTGGCACTACCCACTGGCCAAAACTGTTGAGGAGTCCCCTTCCTCTCCACCTCCCTCTCTCCTCAGTGAGGCTGTCAGGAAAGTTCAGTCCTGGTTCAGCACCCTGGTCAGCACCCACCCTCCTTGAAGCCACTGGAGCCATCTGGGCAGGATTAAGCCAAACTCTGTCTCCCCAGCCCAGGATGGCCCACTCCTGGGGACAGGCAGACATCCCTAAGAGGAGGGGACCTGGACCTAGGTGTCCAGCCCCCAGTACAGAGCCCTGCCCTTTACCTTTTAGACAGAGCCACAGAAGCAGTTTCATCCTTTAGGCTTCTTGGTTCCCAGGACATAAATTCAAGTAGGAAGCCCATAAAGAGAAGGATGGGGCCTGAGCCATGGCGACCCTGGGCAAGACCTGTCCCCTCTAGCTTCCCCGCCTGTAAAATGGAGGTAAGATCCTGCCCACCTGGGAGGTTCCATGACTCAGCAGGCCACAGGCCTGACAGTTTGGTACTCCTCCACAGAGTTTCCAGCTCACAAACCCTGGGCCTCAGTGGCAGTTCATGGCTTCACTTGGCCTGAAAGATACTACATTTGATAACATGCATGATGGCATGTTACTAAATTTGAATCTTGACTCTGCTATTCACCAGCTGTGTGACCCTTGGCAAGTCACCTGACCCACCCTCACCAGAGCTGCTTCATCTATAAAATGCAGGTAACAAGATGTCCTCTTCTGTAGAGTGGTTGTGAGGTTTAAATGAGCTAATAGCTGTAAAGACAAAGGTGGCCTGGCACAGAGAGAACGCTGTATATTGTTTGAAAAAATGAACGATTTGATGTGTATAGTGAGTAACTGGGCTGCTACAGTGTACAAATACGAAGTGTTTTCATCCAATGGACCTCTTTCAGGTTCCCCTTTCTCATGTCAACATCGAGAGCCTGACCAGTAACTGAATGGTCACTTCAATTTGAAATTGAGTCCAGGCTGGCTTAAACTTGCCCACTCACACCCTGTTCTAAGCTGTCTCCTCTGACCTCCTCTGGGCCTTGCTCCTCCAGCATGGTGGGCAGGGTGGAGAAGAATGATCAAGCCAAGCCTCTTTGCATGGGCCCCAGGTGATGATGGGGGTGAAGAGAGACACGAGGTGGGCTTCCTCTCATTCATATTAGCTTTAGGGGCTGGTGTGCTGGGTTTCTAGTGGCCTGTATGCTTCATTTGGTGAGACCTTCACCCTGGACCCCGGAGGGGAGTGGGGTCTCTGTCCTGCCCATGAGGGGCTCCCAGCCCATCTCCTGGTCTGCAGAGTCACCTGTCCCACCCCACAGTTCCCAGCCTCCTTTCGCCTTCCTATATCAATTCTTGGAGCCTTTGGAACACCAGGGCAATAGGAGAGAGTAGAGGACTGCCCTTGCTCCTCCCTGGTCCCCAGCTCTACTGTCCCTCCAAGCCAGCTGTTCTATGGCTTCCCCCCTCAGGAAGTTGCTGGATAGAAACAGACCTGGTCTCCAGGCCTGCAGACACCCCTCCTGAGCTTCAGAAGACACATCTCAAACCCTCTTAAGAATACTCCGCATTTCATTTGTTCATTTGCTCGGCATTTAGTCCCCAAAACTCAAAGCATTGGTAAGAGAACGAATGATGCTTTGATGGATGCCCTCACCCAATGATGCATGTGGGCCCGCAGTTCAGCAAGGGCCCAGCTGGGTGGTGGAGCCCAGGCCCCTTCTTGAGGACACTCTGTGAGTGATTTGGTAAGCCCTGGGGAGAGAAGGGGCCACAGCGGGCAGCATCTCATTGGACACTCCCTTGTCCTCAGCTGTGGCCTCAGCTACAATTCTGAGGCCGTGGGATAATCCCTTGGAGCATCTTTGTACCCACCCAAAGGCAGGACCTATGGGAACCACAGGGTAACAGCTGGTCAGAGCCCAAGCAGACAATCCCTGCAATCCTGGCAAAGTGGCCACAGCCACCTACTCTGCTCACTCATGTCACCTTCAGAACCCTGCAGGCATCTGCAGTTAAGCCCCTGCTTTAATCTTTCGTGGGGGATTGTGGGGACTCTCGGAAGAGTCTGGTGGCTGCAGGTGAGTTAGCAGTAGTGGGAATTCACCTCTGGGTGCCTAACCCTCTGTGAGTAGCTTCAGTGAAAATGTAGACAGAGAGATCAAAAAGAGAAGGATAGTGAGGGATTGGAAGATGGGAGGAAAGAAGACGGTGGGGGGAGATGGTTTTTCCTGCATGTCATTGGTCCTAGGTCAGTCCTGGCCCTGACACTGGCCTCCTGGGAAGAGTTGGCAAGGCAGCTGCCTTCTTCCCATCCTCCCTACTCCCCTGAGCCAACTTTCCTGCCAGTAAAGCTTGTTCGTGAGTTTGCTTGCATTCACTAACCTTCCCCTAAGCCCAGGAGATGGCAACTGCCACTTCGACCTTAGAGGTTTAGAGGCCACCTTGCAACAGGCTGTTGACATGGGACCTGGAGCTTGATGACATCTCTTCTGGCTGCAGAGGGAGCCCTGAAAGGAGGGCTGAGGATGTTGGAGTCCTGCATGCTGGGGTCACCCCTACAACAACTTCTTCCTGCCACATCCATCTGCAAGCTATCAGAGGGCACTTGGAACCTCTCCCTACCCACGATGCCTGGTACCTGTATAAACAGGAAGTCCTCGAGGTAGCCCTGTAACTTAGGTGCTAGGGTTGTCTCTTTCTGCAGAGGATGAAATACAAGGGCCCACCATGAGCCCCCTCCCCACGGCACACCTGCTGGTGAGGCCTCAGAGCCTCGTCTCACGTTGCCCCTCTCTGCCCAGAGCTCCTTTTCTTCTCCTGGCTATAGCCTGGCCCCAGACACTGTCTCGTTTGAAATTCCCATTAGACATTCTCCTTCCAGGAAAGCCCTTCTAACCCCAGCTGGGGCAGAGGCCTCCTCCACAGACCTCCCCAGAGCCGCAGCCCCACACAGCCTTCGTCACAGCAGCACCCACATTTCTTGAAAAGAGTGCACACTGGCTGTGAAGGAGTGAGTGAACATGAGTAGCTGACACTTGCCATGCAATTAGAAAGTGCTGGGCACTGTGCTAAGTGCTTTCCGGGCATCTTCTCATTTATCGCTTACCACAGCCTTAGGGCCTGCAGCCGTAGCCCTGTGGCATCCGAACTGTCAGATCTCTGAAGCTAAGCAGGGTTGAGCCTGGTTAGTGCTTGGATGGGAAAGCACCTGGGAACACCAGGTGCTGTAGACTTGGGAGACGGACCCGGCAACCCACTCTCAAAAATCAATCCGCCATTGAAAACCCTATGAACAGCAAAGAAGCACTGACAATAGTGTTTCGCCTGTTGTATGTAGGGTTGCTATGAGTCGGATACCGACTCGACCGCACCTAACAACAACAACAACAGCAGCCTTACGGGGAAGGCGCTCTGATTAGCACCGCTACTTTACAGATGAAGAGACAGGTGAAAAGGCACTGAGCAACGCCAAGCACCCCAGCGCTCTGTCTCCAGAGGCAGCACCCTTGCACCCTCTGGTGAACGAGGCTCTGTGGGCCCCTCAGGGCTCTGCCTTGAAGCTCTCTGGGATTGGAGCAGCGGGGGAAAGGTCATAGCACAGGGTCCCCTGGGAGGAGGAATATGGTAATCCCTGCCACCTTCTGTACTGTGCAGGTGGCCCAGTGCTGCCCATCTGTGTGGACAGCCCAGTCCATAAAGAGGAATGGCATGGAGAAGAGGGCATTTGGGCCAAGGACAAGACAATAGAGCAGGGCCTGCCACACTCTGGCCACCGGGGCATTGGCTGTCCTCAAAGGAGGGTTCGGGAGCTTGGGGAGCCTCTTGGCTGAAGCTGACCAACTCAATTCCACTATGCCCCTGAACACACCCAGCACCTGACAAGTACATGCTAACACACCTACACTGACAAGGTGCTCCCTTCCACACCAGTCCAGGCCCGATCTCTGCCAACTTCTTTCCCCTGATGGGATCTACCTCCCGGGGAGACAAGGGGCAGAAACCAGCAGGCCCAGTGGGAGGGCATCTCCCTGCCTTTGCCAGTGCCACTGCCCCCACTTTCCTCCTGAAAGAACCCCAGCCCCCGGGCTGCTTTCTGAGCCCTCTCTTCCTCCTCCTCCTGCCCCATGGCACAGGGTACTATGCTGTCAGCTTTGACAAGCCCTCTTATGTTTCTTGACACCACCCCCAGCCTACAGAGGACAGTGGGAAGGTTTCCAGTTTTCCTCTGAAAGACCAGAGGGGTGGAGCAATTTGTCCAAAGGCCCACAGGGAAGGGGTGACCAGCAGGACCTGGATCACCTGGCTCACAGTCTCCGCCCACAGTGCCAGGGTAGAAACACTCCTTGGCATCTGCTCCCCCCAAGGAGTGGGGCAGGAAGGACACAGGCAGCAGGTGGGCCTGGAAGGGGAGACTGGGCTGCTGCTGGAGGTTGGCATGCTGGGAACGGCACAGCCTGTGGCTGGAAGAGAGAGAGAGTGTCGTCAATCATCCAGAGGATGCCCTGGCTTGGAGCTGCTTCCCCGCAGCATGTGTCCTTGGCTTCAGGCAAGGTGAAACAAGAGAAATCTGAGTGTGTGTGTGTGTGTGTGTGTGTGTGTGTGTGTGTGTGTGTGTGTGGACAGGATGTACACTATATGCACACAGCCATGTGCTTTTGCAAATGTAGGCAGATGTGTGCATGCCAAGAGAAGAACACTTTGAAGAGAAGTCCAGGGAAGGTGAGCTGCTTATTGAGAAAGGGAGCAATGACCATGGCATCTCAGACGGCTGACGCTGTTGGCTGGGAGATTCACAGGGTGCCTGAGGTGGGTGAGTGGAGATGATGACAGACACTGGGGGTGTAAAGGCCCAGGCCTGGGTGCTTCAGGTCCATGGACGGGGAGAATCGGGCTGGCGACATAGGCTCCTAAGCACCCGGCAAATGCCTCCCAGGCCTAGCTGTGTCTTGCAGGGCTGGGAAGAGGGACCTTCCTTTATTGGGGAGACCCCTCCAGTGCTTCTATAGAAAGCTGCACCAAGGCCAGAGAGAGAGAGGCCAATGGGTCCCCAAGCTTTACCTGCATGGCCCAGTGGCCAGCCCCTTCCACACTTCTGATCCCTAGGCAAAGCTCTACGAGGCTGGGCAGGGACAGTGGGGCCTGGGTGCCCTGGCAGGCATAGGACACTTTAGTTGCCTTCATTCATTTGTTCCTTCGACAACGAGCACCTGCTGTGTCTACTACTGTTTCTCACATGGAGAGTGTAGCATGGAGTAGTTAAACCAAAATGCCAACCCTCAGGGAGCCTGCAACCCTGTGGGGTGGCAGCTGGGGTGGCAGCGGGTGGAGAGACAACAAGTACAGGAGCCAGCCTGCAGGCATCCTTCCTAGGTTAGGGAGCACAGGGGCTATAAACAGAGGGGTCAACAAAGGCTTCAGTGAGAGGATATTTGCCTAGGGCCCCTAAGGAGGTGAGGGAATGGGCCTGAAGCCTATGGGATTTAGGGACCATCCTTAAGAGAGAAAAAAAAAAGAATTAAAAATACAAAGGGCAATTCAGGGCCTTGGGTGGGGGGGCCTTTGCAAGTGAGAGGTCCGGACACATAAGCTCTGCTAGTCTTGCTTTCAATCCATCTCTGCTGTAGTGAGAATTGTGGCTTTTGCCTGGAATAAGGATGTAGGAGAGCTCTAAGCAGAGGGGTGATGTGAGCCGACTGCCCTTTTAACAGGCTCCATCTGGCTGTCGAGTGCAGGAGGAGCTGGACCAGGGGGTGGGTAGGAGAAAAGTCAGGACGCCAGCAAACACCCTGGCCAGGCAGGGGCAGCCAAAGGGTGAGCAGTGGTCAGATTCTGAAAGTAGAGCTGACAAAATCTGCTGGGGGGTCAGATGTAAGTTGTTAGAGAGGGCAGAAGGGTTGACCCGAGGTTTTAGGCCTGATTGAGTTGGTCCCAATTGAGGCGGGAAAGGAAAGCATTGTTGCTACTGGCCCTCCTGTCACACAAGGCATCTGTCTTTTTTCTGATCGCACCATCCCCAGGCAGAGTTTCCATTAATTCAACCCTCCAAAGAAACTCAAACTCAAGATGAGGTAGAGTAACTTGCCTTAGGTCATACAGGTTGAAATAGCAGAGCCTATATTCAAACTTAAGTTTTACCAATTCTAATAATCAGTATCTGTTCAGATGCATTAAGAAAAGCAAGGTTTGGGGCCCTTAGCAGCCTGTCAGGTAAAAGAGACAGTTACTGGGGGTAAGGCAGACATGTTCCAGCCATCACAAGGGTCCCTGGCACTATCCACATGTAGCCCCAAGGAAACCCACAAAGGATTTCTCAGTACTCCATGCTCTTCCTTGACTCCTTCCTAAACCTGTTTCTGATCCCCCGGCTAGGAGATCTCAGCTGCAATCTTGGGGAAATATTTTTGGCATCTCTCAAGTTTTCTTAATTCACTGACAAGGTAATGACTGCCTTGATCCATTATACACAATTTCTAAAGGAGTTTCCGTATCAGAATGCAAAGCAGGTTTCTCTAGCTTGAAGAAAACCTGAGATTTCTGGGACTTAATCTAACAAATTTTACCCCTAAATACAATTCATTGCATTTAAAGTGATCTCAATGGATGGTCCAGGGCACAGCCTCTCAATAGTTTCAGTATCCAAATGAGACCCCCACTGTCACAGTCATCTATCCGGCTTGGGTTGATATTTTTATTATTATCATTATGGGTTTGAAAAGCCGAAACCCATCATTTGGGGTGTGCAGTTCTACTGTGGTGCACCTGGCATAGCTTATGGCACTCTCTGCAGTTCCACCTGCTTTGGAGCTTGGGTGAAAAGGACACATCTGTGGCAGACTCGTGACCCTTTCACTGTCTTAGGCTTTGTTCTTTTCAGGCCACACCCTTTCCACACCACAACAGAACCTGGAGGCCGAGCTACACAGTCTTTGTCCCCACAAACCTCTCCCAGCTCCCTGCCCCTGGCCAAAACTGCCAGCCGGAGCAGATATTTGATCTGCCTCAGAAGCCGTGATATTACACTGCACAGATGTTCAGCTCGCAGGCCTGAAGGCTCATGTTACTTGTAATCAGGGCCTTTCTAGCCTACAGACCCCATGTCTGCCCCCTCAACCCTACACCCTGAAGCAGACAGGATCCTCAGCCCACACAGCCAGCTGAGATGGTGGAAGTCGGACCTCCTAAAGCAGGGCTCACTTAAATGACCCATGCCACGTCTTCACAGTGGCCCAAGAGGTGTGTTCCCAATGTCCTCTAGGGTCATTTGGACCAACAGCGCCTCCCCCAACCCTTGAATGCATGGATCCTTGTCCCCTAGCACCTTCTTCCCTCTCTTGTCTGAAGCTTAGAGTTCAGAAGGAGCCTGGGGACATTTCACAAGAGAAGGAACAAATGGCAATCAGGATGGCTGGACTGTCCAGGCCACCTGGATGTGCCCATTTTCTCCCCAGATAAATTGTGGTTACACTTTACTACTAAGATGAGAAGCGGAAGGTTACCATTTAGCATTATTATTTTTTTTTTTTCTGCTACCAGAATGAGGTCAGGCCCAAGGGACATACTATTGAGGAGGAAGGGTGATAAAGGCCAGCATCACGCCCACAGAAATACAACAAAGTCCTTACACCTCACATTCCCTTGTACAAAAGATCCTTGGTGCCCAGGGAATTGGTGAAAATTGTACACCTAGCATTGTAAATGTACCACTGTGGAAAATTAGTTACTGTCAGAAATTCAACCCCAAGACCAAAACCAGGCTGTGGCAAACTCTGGATTTAACTCAACCCGACCATGGGCTCTTTAGCAGGACCATAAGAGCTCCTGGCTTCTTGACAGTGGTGGTCACCCAGGTTGGCTCAGAATATGGGACAGAGAATGATCGGTGCCTGGTAGACATCCTTTTCCCTTGAAGGCATGGTGAGAGGCAGAGACTGGGCTCCCATACCCAGGGAAGAGCTGACCCTCGGGGCCCAACCATCCAACCTCTCACCTTACAGACAGAGCAACGGAGGCCAGGAGAGGGGAGGGTCACACTTCAGTCAGTGATCTGCAGCGTGTGGTCACCCTGTGCTGACTTCTCCCCTTCTCCTGAAGCCACCGCCCACTGTGGATGCTCAAGGCTGAAAGGCGCCCCTCCAAGGTCACCTAACACCCTTACTTGGCCAGTGAGCACAGTGCAGAGCCCAGAATTCCTCAAGGCCTGAGGAATGGGATGGGCAACCTTTCAAACAGCTCTTAACCCCTCCGAAATGCCAAGAAACCTTATCGTCCAAGAGCAGCAATTTCCAAATTTTGTATTTTTAACAGCAGAAGCCATCCTCCAAACAAAACCTGATGCAAAACCTCAAACTGCAAAACAGATCCGCGGGTGCTTGCCTGAGTGGGGTCTGAGCCAGGTCCCATCTCCCCCTCTAGCACCAAGACTCCTTCCACAGGGCCCTGTGCAGAGCTCAGTTTCGAGCCCCAGGCCTGTGGGGGCCTTGGAGCATTGCAGCTAAAGCAACCAAATGGGGTGGGCTCCTCCTTAAGAGCCCTGGAGGCTGTGGCTGGCTTCTGAGGCCTGGACGACCTCGTTCTCCACCAGGGCCTGGCCCCCAGCCCCACTGATCTGTCTCATTCGCAGGTGGATGGAGCCATAGGTCTTCCGGGATCCCCGGCCAGGGATGAAGGTCCGCCGGCGGTACAGCTCGCCCTTGCACAGGGACACCATGAGCAGCACTGACAAGAGCATGCCGCCCACCGTGAGCAGCCCCAGGCCCGCGATGATGCACTTGTCCAGGTGCGAGCCCAGGCGGGCGTAGTACATCTCCAGGCGTTCCATCTCCCTCGCTGTCACTGTGTCTGGGTTGACGCGGGCCTCTCGGGGGATGGCGTAGGCTGTCACCACCAGGAGGATCCCACTCACCAGGAAAACCAGGGCGGAAACGAAGCCATAATCCACTGGGCGGCTCACGGGCTCTATGCCTGGCCCCTCCTCCGATCGTAGGGACAGATCATCCTGCTGGGACTGGGGCAGTGAGGGGACACCCCCTGGGGGGCTGGGGGAGCTGCCCAGTCTGGCATCCCTGGGGTTCTGGAAATGGGTCTCATGTTCCTCTGAGGAGAAGCAGGCATTCTCCACTCCCGCCCTGGGTGGGGCTGCTGGGCCCAGAGGAGTTGGTTTCCTTGGGACCTGGGGACCATTGCTCAGGGTCTTCAGTTCCAGAGCAGGGGGAGATGCCATTGGGAAGGAGGACCCCAGCTCATCCCTTGTCCCCTTGGCAGCTAGAAGAGAAAACAGAAAGCTGAATTTAGCAAACCTCTACCAAGTACCTGCTGGCACTGGACATGACGCTTGTCCCTGGGCATGGTTCCACCCTGCCCCGCAGAGGGAGAGATGGGGATTAGGATGATGACAGAGTAGTGGGACCCAGGCTAGGTCCTGCTCCACTCCTGGCTGGCATGTGGCTTTGAGCAATCCACTTCTCTCTGGGCCTCAGGTTCCCCATCTATAAAGTAACAATAAGAGCCAGGCATGGTGGCGCACACCTATAACCCCACTCAAGAGGCTGAGGCAGGAGGATCTCTGTGAGTTTGAAGCTGGTCTGGGATACATAGTGAGTTCCAGGACAGCCCTGTTTCAAAAAAGAAAGAAAGAAAGAAAGAAAGAAAGAACGAACGAACACAAAGCAAAACAACAACAACAAAAAAATGACAATAATACTACTACTCCCTACTGCACAGGGCTGAAGTAGAGATTGGGACAACCCACATACAGTACTTGGTAGAGGAAGTGCTCAGTATCAGCAAAAGGCTGTTATTATGATAGAGCAATTTAGACAGAGTGGCTGTCAGGGCCACTTGAGCTTAGGCAAGTGATGTGAGCTCTTCTCCAGACTCCGTGTTCTCATCTGTAAATTGGGAATAAACAAAATGCCTCCCTCATAAGGTTATTGTGAGGATTGCATCAAATAATGTGCATAAGGCCTTGATCAGTTCCATTACCAGGTACTGTTGTCTGAGGTGAGGATGATGTGGGCAGAGACAACCCAGGCATTATGGGAACAAAAGAGAAAAAGCAAGGAAGCTCCTGGGTGCTCATGGCATTTTAAAGCCACCAGAAAGAAAGAATAGGAAACTCCCCAGCAGGGAGGCAATGAGGGCATTCTGGAAGGGGAAAGGGTGCTCCAGAGGTCAGCTAGGGCCAGCTTTCAGAGGACCCCAAAAACCATGCCAAGGAGCCAGGGAGCAGTGGGTAGCCAAGGTGCTGGAGCAGAGAGGGCTGAGATCTGTGTGGATTTCAGGAGGCAGAAGGAAAGACAGAATAGAAGGGTGCAGAATGGAGGATGGGGTCCAGCAAGGAAGCCAACAGGGGTGGGGCACAGCCTGGCTGAGAGGATAAGCAGGAGGGTGCAGACTCCCAGGGCCTCAACCGAGGTCAAGGCTGACAAGTTTCTATCAGTAGTGGGAGGTGGGACCTGAACCGGAGAGCAGGGAGGGAAGAGGGAAAAAGGGGTGTTTGTTGAGCTGCAAAGAGAGGCCATCCCACCAAGTACCTGAAGCACACCCACACAGACCCACGCTGCACATGTGCGCTCCTATCACAGGCCGCCAACCTGCAGCCCACAGGCCAGATTTAGCTCACGGACATTCTGCTTTGTTTCGTTTCTGGTCTCTTCACTTGTTTTTGGTGAAGTAGTTACCAGTATACAAAAAGCCAAAGATTTTACATTTTAAGCATTGGATTCGCTGCTTCTCTTGCAACATGGCAGAATCTGGCCACAGCAGGCCCCCATTCCCTTACCACACTCTGCTGGAGCTGGTTACGGGGTCCTCTTGTAGGCAGATCTGGTCTCTTCCCCCACAGGTTCCACTTCAGCCCCCTTCCCCACTATGTATATGTCATTCCTAACCCCAATGGGGAACCATATTCTGATGACCTGGCCCCAGGCACACAAATCCCACATGGCACAGAGACCATGAGGTACAGAGTGGCTTACCTGCTCTGATGTGTCTCCACACACACACACCTGATTCTCTGCACTCTGTTTATTCTCTAATGCTCTGGGCTTGGATGTGTATGTGTGAATATGAGCAAATGAGTGAACTGGGCATGAATGAAACGAGTAAATGAATGAACCCCCAAGAGGCTCAGTGGAAGAAGGCATGCTTTTCAATCTTTCTGACCTTCCTTCAGTATACATCAGACATCCCTTAGCATACACAGCGCCTTTCATCTGAGTACAAAGTCAGCTTCTACTTACAACCCATTTCTATCACCATGTCCTGTTTCCAGAGTCCCTATGTAATAAATGCTTACCGAGCACCTACTACCTGTTGGACCCTGTGCTCAGCACTTTGCTCAGGAGTACCTTGGATAAGCCCTGCTAGCTCCACCATCAGGAATTACTATCTCCATTTTAGAAAACATGGCCAAGCCCCCATGGCATGTATGTGGGAGGTAAGAAGTTGGATGCATGTTCCCTAAGAATTATGCCCTACAATCCTGCAAACCCACACATGCCTGTGCGGGGTGGCAGCAGGACACTCTCCTTCCCTAGCTCTTCCAGTCCTCCCTTGCAGACCCTCTACATCCCACAATGGTAACAGCAATTGTGAGCATCCTGAGGGCAGCCAGGTCTAAATTTCCCCTGGGTCCCCAGGCCTCTGCCCAGTCTGCTGTCACTCACCAGTGCAAGGACAGAAAGGAGGGGAGAGCTGGTTGGCTTTTTCCTCTTAACCTCCAAAGCCACACAGGGGCCCGAAGTGAGTGCCACTGCCACTTAGGTGCTCATATGTGACCCCCATCCACCAGCCTCTCAGCACCATCTGCAGAACTCAGCTCAGGAGTAGCCCAGGAACTCCTTCCCAAGGCTGACACAGTGACGCCTCCATACCTCAGAGGAAATCTGGGGCACCCAGATACTTGAAGCAGAACTCTTTCAATCTGTGGGAACCCAAACTTTTTCCTTAGGAGGCCTGGGTGAGGGGGCAGAGGAAAACCCCCTCCTCCAACGTTAGACTGTTCCCCTCACCCGAGTTCAGATGCTCACCAGTTAATTAATGCTATGCCCATCAGTTATTCAAACATAAGCAGGGACCCAAAATGACACAGATGTCCGTGCCCACGGATCACACCCCACACCCACAACTGTGCCAGTTACTCCAATTTCATCTGCACTCAGGCAGGTCCTGAAAGGCACACCCCAGTTCCACACTTACTGTCCCAGGGGCCATTCCCACCATCCCAGCATCCACAGACACAGGAAGCCAGCAGTGTGACCCACAGATCTATGGGCCACTCTGGTACCCAGGAGTGGGTAGACTGGAGAGGGGCGAGGGGGCGTGTGTTAGCTACCTCTACTACACAAGGACCACTGAAATCCAAGGCAGATCCACTCAGCCCTGCCCGGGGCCCAGCACCCCACCCATGGCGCACACTGACACCCAGGGAGCAGACGCGCAGCGAGGATGGGTGATGAAGCTTTACAAATCCAATCGACACACACGCACGAGTTGTACACAAAGCCTCGGGCGCGCAGATACGCACACGCAGGTCCACGCTGTTACACCCGAAGTTCCGCGCAAAAATCCTCAGCTCCCCGGCCGCCCCCCGCACCCGCGAGCCCGCCAGCCCGCCGGTAGCTCACGCCCCCTGCTCCTGCCCTGGGGGCAAACGCCACTGGCCGGGCCAGGCCATACCCCGCCAGGCAGGACCCGCAGAGCAGCGGCCCAGGGAGGCAGGGCTCCGCGGGGGCCGGCGGCGCGCCCAGGTCCCCTCGCCGCATGTCCTTCGTTGGGCCGCGAGGTCAGGCTAGCTGTCCTTCGCCGCCACTCCCCGCCTCTGGCCCTCCGCCTCCAGCGGCCCTCCGCGGCTCGCTCTCGGCGTGCGTACCTGTGCCGGACCTCCCCCTGCTTCCCACGCGGGAGCGGAGGGCGCCGGGGCCGAGGGTGCGTCCTCCCCGGCGCCGGCCCGCCTCCTGCAGCCCGCGCCCGCCCGCTCGCCCGCCGGGATCTCGGCTGCGGCGCAGCCCGGGCGGGCGCGGGCCCGGCCACCACCGCCTCGCCCTCCTCGGCTCCCGCCCCCTTCCCGACCGGCCCGGATCCTCTGCCATGGCGCACGTACCTGCTCGCGCCGCGCGGGGCTACACCGCGGTGGCAGCGGCCGCTGTGGGGGTCTCGGAGGGAGAGACAGGCAAGGAGCGGGAGCCAGGGATCCTCGAGCGCCGCGGATCGAGCTCCGCCTGCGGCCGGCGAGGGCGCCCGGAGAGTTAGCACTGGGAGGGCCGGGGAGGAGGGTGAGAGCCTGGGGAGCCGGCGGGAGGGCGCCGATCCATCCTCCTCCGCCTCCCTTAGGACACATCTGTACCGCCCGCGCCTGGCCTGGGGGAACCTGAGCTAGCAGCCGTGGTCCTGAGGATTAGGGACGGGGCGGGGCAGAGGGAGGGGCTGCAGAAGACCCCTCCCCCGCCGCTGGGGAGTCCCAACTGCTCAAAGCCCAGAAGCCTCTCCCGACCCCCGACCCCCAGGTAGGGTCCAGGGTCCCTTCTGAGGTCTGCAGGTTCGGAGTCTCCTCGCGCCCAAGGGGTTTCATGGCTCAAGGGCGCCACCTGAAGGCTAAATGGACGCCTTTAACCGACCCCGCCCCCCACCTCTTTCTCTGTGGGACAGTGGAGTGCGCCGCCCCAAGAGGCGTTCTGGGGCATTGCCAGTGGCTACGCACCGTTGCCCTTCACAGCCCAGCTGCAGGGTCTCCTCTTCTGAGAAGCCTACCTGACTCACACACACTCCCTCAGTCCCAGGGCCCCTCCATCTCTCTGGGCTCTTCCTTGGTATGACTGCCCTTATCTCTGACCTGGTGTGGTTTTCTGCGTAAGGGCAGCCTTCTGCATCAGATTCACAACTCCTAGAAAATACAGGACCCAAGCCCAATCCCCCAGAACCCAGCATGGCAGGGTGTGTGATCAGATAGTGAGTGGGGCGACTCTCTGCTTCTTTCCTTTCTCCGGCGGAAATGCATTCAGCTGAGGAGAGTGAGAGGTCGGCCTCCTCTTAGAAGGCTCAGGCCAAGCCCAGAGAGAGGTCTGGTCTAAGGAGTGTGGGGTTCCAGGGAAGACTTGGTGGTCAGCTTCCAGTAGGTCTCCGCCCCCACCCCAGGCCTGTGTCTACCTCTGTTCATAGGGGTCGCCACCATGCGGGCTCTGAGGGGTCTGGGAGAGGAAGCAAAGGTGGGCCATCTGGAAGGACAGGCAAATGAGGGCATCCTGTCCTGGCTCCCCAGCCCCTTCACGGGCACAGCCTGCTGGGTCCTCTGACAAAGGCCTGTGCACTCCTCACCGTCCAGAAGAGTGGAGGCTGACTTGGAAGCTGGGTGCAGAGCCACCAGGGCTGGGAAGGCCTGTCTCCCCATAGCCCAGAGGTGGGGCCTGTTGTTAGGGTCTCCAAAGGGAAGCCAGCTCTGGTCCAGATGCCTGTGCAGTCCCAGCTCCACCACTCAGTGCTGTGTGGCCTTGTGCAAAGGGCTGCCATCTTGGAGCAGTTTCCTCATCTGTGGTATGGACTTAGGAAGGGTTATGGGAATTCGACAAAATCCTTCCTTAAAGTGCTCACCCTTCCTTCCTTGTCATGCACAGTCTTGCCTCATAGCCTGTGCCTTAGCTGTTCTTCTGCCTGGGATGTTTTCTTTCTAATATCTCCAGTGCTCTCTCCCACCCCTCACTTCCAAGTCTCTGATCACATGCTACCTTCTCCCAGAGAAGCCTTCCCAGGTGATCCTTTAAAAAAGAGTAGTGCAGACTTCGGGATCCAGCTCAGTGGCAGAGCACTTGCCTGGCATGTGCAAGGCCCTGCGTCCATGCCCAGCAGAGCGAAAGAAGGAAGAACAAAAGCAAGAAAAAAAGAAAAAAGAAAAATCTTTATCATTTGCCAGGTATGGTGGCATACATCTGTGACCCCAACCCTGAGGAGGAGGTGGGTGGAGGATAGCAGGTCCAGGCTACATAGTAGGAACCTGTCTTAAAATAAAGTGCTCCAGCACCCTTTACTTTTTCACTCAGAACTTTTCTCTACAACATTTATCAACTCCTAATGTTAATTTGGGCTGGGATTTAGCTCAGTTGGTAGAGCACTGCTCTACAATATCTGAGGTCCCGAGTTCGATTCCCAACACCACAAAAGTGGAAGAAGGATGTGGCGATCCACTCCCCAGGCAATCTTGAAACAGTTAACCATTGAAAACCCTATGAGGTGGGAGGCCGAAGCAGAGGATAGCAAGTTCAAGACCAGAGGCAGTCTGTGTGACTTAGCAAGACCCTGTCTCAATAAATAAATAAATAAATAAATGGGCTGGGGTGCAGCCAGCACTTGCAAAGCATTTAAGAGCGAAGCCCTGGGTTCAACCCCAATACTGCAAAAAAAAAAAAAAAAAAAAAGAGAGAGAAAGTAAGAAAGAAAAAAAAAGAAAATCCTGTGAGGATCACTATGAGTCAGACATGACTTGATGACACCTAACAACAACATTAATTTGCCTACAATGGTACCACACTGGCATCCAATCCTATCAGATCTTGGAAGCTAAACAGGGTTGGGCCTGGTTAGTACTTGAATGGGGAACTGTCTGGGAACACTAGGTGCTGTAGGCTTGGAAGAAGGATCTGGCAGCCCACTCCCACCCCCCCCCCAAAAAAAAAGAAAACAGTCAGCCATTGAAGACCCTATCACTAGCAGAGAAGTACTGACATAGTTCTGGGCCTGGCACGGTGTTGGGAAGTGTTTCATCTGTCATGCAAAGGGTCTCTATGAGTCGAGTGTAAACCACCTAACAACAATAATGGGCTGAAGTTTAGCTCAGTTGCTAGAGTGCCATACTGCACTCTCTGAGGACCTGGATTTGATCGCCAGCACTGCAAAAAATGGGAGATAGATGTGGCGCTGCAATCCCGAAGCAATCAGCCATTGAAAACCCTATGAGGGTGGCTATGAATCAGACCTGACTTGACAGCACCTAACAGTATTTTATTTCTTTGTTGTCACCTCCATTAAAAAAATAAGTGCCAAGAAAGTAGTAGATGTTTGCCTGTTTCCCTAAGAACAGGGGCTCTTGATGCATACTCTGAATAAAGAACAGTATTTATCGAACATCTGTTGTATAATAGTCAACTAGATAGACCCGATCTCTGCCTTAAGGAAGCTCATGTCATCTTCCAAGGGGAAAAAAGGATAAGGAAATATAACATTGCAGCTACAGTAACTGCCACTAAACAAATGTACATTGTGCTGTGTGTGAATCAAACAAGAGTGCTGACCTGGTCTTGGGGATAGGCTGGCTTCTCTGCTGAAGTGAAGAGCAAGCTGAGGGGAAGGATGTGTAGAGCTCCTGGATAAAGAAAGCAAGGAAGAGCAGCTAGCAAAGGGTCAGCATGGGCAAAGGATCTGGGGTAGAAGTGAGTATGGTGAGAATAAGGGAGCAGGAGACCAGGAGACGCAGGGGGCTGCTGTGCAAGGCTCAGTAAAGAACGTGGTAAGAGAGATGAAGCTGCTCTTGTGGCAGGCAAGGTCACTGTAGAGCCTTGAAGGTCAAGGAGCTTGTTCTTTGTCTTTAGCACAATGGGAAGCTGTACTGAGGAGTGTGAGTAGGGGGTTAACCAAATATTTTCCCCTTTGCTTATGAATCTGACCTTTGGTTAACTGTGAAGCCCTGTTTCCTGGAAACATGTATGTCTGCTATGTTACTAAGCAACATTGTTTATGATAAAATTGACCCCTGAGGAAGAAGCTAGAAATCCATGAGGGCAATGGATTAGAACAGGAGATATCAGTATGAACTCATGTTTAGCTTAGTATAGATGCAGATGATTACATATAGAAATATTTATAGATATGCATAGGTACATGGGTTCCTACACATAGATTTCCTGTTTCTATCAGCAGAAAGGGTGTTGTGTTGTTGTTGTTAGGTGCTGTCGAGTGGTTTCCAACTCATAGTTGACCCTCATAGGGTTTTCAATGGCTGACTGTTTCTGGATTGCCTCGGGAGTGGATTGCCACGTCCTTCTCCCATTTTTGCACTGCTGGGAATTGAACCTGGGACCTCAGAGATTGCAGACCGGCACTCTACCAACTGAGCTAAATCCCAGCCCCAGAAAGGGTGTATAATCAAAGATACTTCATTGCAATGAGCACACCTAGTGCTGAGATCTTGGTTTCTAATGTTGTTGTTGTTAGGTGCCGTCGAGTCGGTATCTGACTCGTAGCAACCCTCATAGGGTCTTCAATGGCTAACTATTTCGGGATTGCCTTGGGAGTGGATTGCCAGGCCCTTTTCCCATTTTTGCAGCGCTGGGAATTGAACTCAGGTCCTCAGAGACTGCAGCGCAGCACTCTACCAACTGAGCTAAATCCCAGCCCTAGTTTCTAATATCATTCTCTAATAAAATAAAGTGAATGAGGGCTCCTTGGAGAAATAGGGTAGAAAATGTACAAGATGAGTATGGAACATCTAACAGCACCAGAAAATAAAGAACTGCTGAGTGAACACACATGCACACATGGCAGGGAGGCACGTCAAAGAACATGGACCAACTTAACCCTTTCAGGACAAATTCTTTTCTTAATTCAAAAGGAATGATAAATTTGTTTATTATGTTTTTTCTGTTGATCTTTGGACATTTCATAGCCATTTTTCTGCGCTCTGTCTACGTTAGTCATTCCACTTCCATGGCAGTTGCTAATTGCTAAAACTATGGGACATATAATCCCACTGAATGTACTATTGGGATATATCATCCCCCACACAAAAACAAACATATTTCATACATTTATACAAGTAAATAGCCAATAAAATAATAAGTATGATTTATGTAGTACTTACCTTCATAAAAGAGTTTTTAAACTAGTATTAAAAAACACAAAAAAATAAGAATATGTTGAACAGGTTCACACAACACCATGGTAAAATTTTAGCTTATGGCATAATTGGTGGTAATATCTTTGTACTGATATATATAGGCAATAAAAATGGCTATAGTACAGCTATATTCAAGAGTAAATATACTGTCAGTATTTGTACAAATTACACTGGGACATGTTGTTGTTGTCAGGTGCCATCAAATTGGTATCCGGCTCATAGCAACCCTGCGTACAACAAGTGAAACACTATTGTCAGTGCTTCTCTCCTGTTCATAGGGTTTTCAATGGCTGATTGATTTTTGGGACTAGGTTGCTGGGTCCATCTCCCAAGCCTACAGCACCTGGTGTTCCCAGGCAGTCTCCCATCCAAGTACTAACCAGGCCCAATCCTGCTTAGCTTACAAGATCTGATGGGATCGGATGCCACAGGGCTACGGCTGCAGGCACACTGTGATATAGTGTCCCATTAGTCTGGAGCAGGTTAAAGAGCTCCCAGTGGCCAAAGTTGGAAATTTCTGAGCAACAGAATAAATAGAGTAATACTGGATTATAACTGAAATTATGAAATAAATATTCATAAATCCATCCTAATATAAATAAATGAACAAATGAGGAGAGATACATCTTCCAGACAGAATCCCAGCTACACAGCCACTTGGTCCTCAGGGAGAGGGAGTTTAACTTCCCAGCCCTAACGTGTGGGCTGTGCATAGTGCCTTCCTTCCTAAGAGATGATGGGAAAAGGGTTAGGGAGGGAGCTTTGCAGCTGAGACAACTGACACACCTGCTTACCTCAGCCAAGTGATCAAAGTCAACATCAACAGTCAAATCATGGTGGGAGTCGGCACCCTTGAGATGCTGTGATGAGAAATGTTCTTCACCTCTGTGGCCTTCCTCCCCACAACCCGTAACTCCAGGCTAATCATGTGACAAGCATCATACAAATCCTAATTAGAGGACATTTAATAAAATACCTGACCAGTTATCCTCAAAACTGTCAAGGTTATCAAAAAACCAGGGAAGTCTGAGAAACTGTCACAGCCAAGAGGAGTCTAAAGAGATGTGACAACTAAATGTGATACAGTGTCCTTGATGGGATCCAGCAGGAAAGGGATGGTACCTAGAAACTGATGAAATCTGAGTGTGGTATGAACTTTAGCTAGTGAGAATGTGCCAACATGGGTTCATTAATAGAAACAACTGTACCACACATGTAGGATGTTAATAGCAGGGGAATTGGGGATAGGATACGTAGGAACTTTCTAGACCTTCTTCTCAGGTTTTTGTAAATTTAAAACTGTTCTAAAAAGAATTAAGTTGTCACTAACTGTGGTGGCACATACTTGTAACCCTGTCACAGTGGAGGTGGAGACAGGAGAATGGCCATCTCAGGCCAGCCTGGGTTACATAGCGAAACTGTGTCTCCATCTCTCCATCAGCTAACAAACAAACAAACAAACAGGAAGATTGTTGCTGGTAACAGTTATAAATGGCTGGTGGGAAGTCATACTTTTGCCTTCCTAAGCATGGTGACTAATATAACTGGTGGCAGGTCATACAGGCTCCCACAGGACAGGAAGCTTTGAAGCCACGAGTGGATTGACACATGCCCATGAGGAGTCCATCTTGCACCTGAGCAGTACTGTTCTGCTGGATGCAGTAAGGACTTCAAAAGAGAACCTGTGGCACTGAGCGCCATCTTAGCAAACTGAGGTCTCTCTGTCCTGCATCCTCCAGATTCAGTCATTGCTACGTGTGGTCTGTATTCATCTGCTGAATCTGATGGCATAGTAGCTGAACCTAAGAAGGTCCCCTTGTGGACATGGCAGTGGGTGATAAGCCTGGGAGTGATGTGATCAGATTTGCACTGTGAAAATACTGTCCTGTATACTCCCAGGTACAAAGAGACAAGAGAGAATACAAATCACAAGGCAGGTTTTGGTGGTCATTTTGGCACATTGTCTGTTCTCAATAAATTAGCTGCAATTATGTACCTGAAGAGATCTATGATCTGTGAGAGAATCAGGACCTCTTGGGGAACAATAGAGTACCAATTAATCTGGAATCTTCCAAAGGAGAGTAGTAATAATGTGATGTTAGGTGTTATATAGATAAACATGGGTTTTGGTTATCTATTGCTGCCCAAACCTCCCCAAAACTCACCAGCTTAATGGAAAGCCATCATTTATTTTCTCATGATTTTGCAGCATGGACTGACCTCAGCTGGGACAGTTTGACTCTCTTCTACATGGTGTCAGCTGGCTAGTACAAACAGCTGGGAGCTGGCTGGCACAGCTCAGATTTCACTATGTATCTGTGGGCTCAGATTTCACTCTCAGTCCTTCTATGTGGCCAGCTTGGGCTTCTTGATACAATGGTAGTCTTAAGGTAGTCAGAGTCCTTATAAGACTTTAAACTTTCCCCATCAGCACAGAAGAAGCTGCTAGACCCTCCTAAAGCTGAAGCCTGAAACTGCCCCTGCAGTGCTTCCACTGCATTCCACCAGCCACCAGCCAGCTTGAGTTCAAGAAGAGTGGGCTATATACAAGTATGAGCACCAGGAGGCATGGATGACGGGGGGGCTACCAAACTCAGAATTTCCTATGATCTCTACTATAGCTACACACATATATGTATGTGCATGTGCGATCATTTCAGTGACTAAGTATTTTAAATTGTTAAACATATATAGAATGAGCTCATGAAACCAGAAATATCATGGATAGTATTGCTTAGAGTAATGGCAGGGAAAAATGAGTCTATGTGAAGTGGATATAATAGAAGTTGCTGTTTTCTTTCAACATTCACTCACCCTTTCTTCCATTGCAATAGTCCTTGATCAGTAAGTGGTACAGTGCTCCCAAAAAAGGATTCTATTCCAGCCTCTCTGGCAGCTAGGTATGACCAAATGGATGGTAAACCAGTAAAATATCGGAGAAGGTGGTATGGGCAAAATATATTGTGTACCGAAAGGAAGGGAGTATGTTCTTCTTGTCTCCTGCTATTGCCAAGATGTAGATTCAATGGCTGGAGCTTGACCAGACATCTTGGACCATGAGATGGAAGCCTGCTAGGATGGGAAAGCAACAAAACTGAAGGAACCTGAATCCCAGGCAATCAGATGGAAACAACAGCCTGGTATAATAGGTCCCATATTTTTATGTGTAATAGAAATAAATTTCTACCACACTACTATTGAGATTTTCTGTCGCTCAAAAGTTTACTAATGGCCAGGCATGGTGGCACATGCCTGTAATCCCAGCAGCTTGGGAGGCGGAGGCAGGAGGATCACAAGTTTGAGACCAGAGGCAGTCTGTGTAACTTAGTGAGACCCTGTCTCAAGAAGTAAGAAAATGGGCTGAGGGTGCAGCTCAGTGGTCCAGCACTTACAGAGCATGCAAGCGCGAGGCCCTGGGTTCAAAAACCCCAGTACCACACACACATACACACACACACAAAGGTTTACTAATATTGTTGTTGTAGTTAGGTGCCTTCAAGTCATGTCAGATTCATAGAGACCCTCATAGGGTTTTCAATGGCTGACTGTTTTGGGATTGCCTTGGGAGTGGATTGCTATATCCTTCTCCCATTTTTGCAGTGCTGGGAATCGGACCTGGGACCTCAAAGACTGCAGAGTGGCACTCTACCAACTGAGCTAAATCCCAGCTACTATCTAATACAGTCAACTTAAAGACAAATATAAGCAAATCAAAAAAGAGGTAGGCAAAAATTGAGAAGGAAGCATATGATTGGTTGAAGTTTGAGAAATACAGTTCCAATCCAACCCCATGTGCTCCAGAGAGAAACACCTGAAACCTGAGAAAACTAGGAAACTTGGCTGCAGAGTGTCCAGCAGGGTGACAGGAAAGAATAACCCAAATGAGACTGAGGCTCAGTAAAGGAGGGGAGGAGAGGAAAAATGTCCCTAGAAAATCAAGCAACACTTAAAAGGCTCAGAAATAAAAGTATAAGCAATGAATTACTTGTGTTTTTATTTGATAAACACTCATATATCTTTCCTCATATGCCAGGCATGTTTTACAAATATCAACCTCTTAATCATCTTAGCCACCATATCATGTAGGTGCTATTTTTATCCTCATTTTATGGAAATGGAGGTGCAGAGTGGTTAATAACTTTGTGTCCAAGGTCACTGCTGGTATCAAAAGCAGACCTCAACTCGATGCTCTGAACCATAATGTCAGGTTTCATCATCATTTTCTTTCTTTCTTTCTGTCTTCCTTCCTCCCTCCCTCCCTCCCTCTCCCCACTTTCTTTCTTTCTTTCTTTCTTTCTTTCTTTCTTTCTTTCTTTTTTTCCTTTCTTCCTTTTCCATCTTTCCAGTATGGGGAGATTGAACCCATGGCATTCCACCATTGACCTGCATCCCCCAGCTGCCCTTTTTTATTTTTATTTTTTTATTTTGAGACCAGGTCTCACTAAGTTGTGTAGGGCTCTCTCTGGCCTTGAATTCACAATCCTCCTGATTCAGACTCCTGAGTCTCTGGGATGACAGGTGTGTGCCACAGTGCCCCGCTAATTTTCAGGGCATTTACAAAATTCTTGAGAGATTGTATGATGGTTAACTTTGCTTGTCACCCTGACTGGGTTAAGAAATACCTAGGAGATTAGAAAAGCACTGCTCTGGGTGTGTCTGTGAGGGCATTTACAGAGGTGATTAGATCATGAGGGCTCTGACCAATGAGTGGATTCACAGTATGATGACATTAATGGGGGATGGTGGAAAGTAGGAGGTGGGTTGGAGGAAGTAGGTCACTGGAGGTGTGTCCTTGAAGGCTGTAGCTTGCCGTGGATCCTTCCTGTATTCTCTCTCTATGCTTGCTGGCTTCCATGATACGAACTGCTCTGCTACACTGCACCTTCCTCACCATGATGGATTGACACCTCTGAAACCATGAGTCACAATAAATAATTCCTCCCTTAATTTGTTCTCCTGTAGTATCTGGTCACTGCAATGCAAAAGCCTAAGTAATGTTGTTGTTGTTAGAAGCTGTCAAATTGAGTCCAACTCATAGTTGTTAATATCATCCTCATCTTCACATTTGGGAAAGCTGAAAACCAAGAAGAGTCTGTTCCATGGCCATCCCAAAATAGTTACAATCCAATCAGACCCAAGGGCTCCTAACTTCCAGATTGACTTGAGGACCTCAGACAGACCTAAGGTCAGGGCTGATCAGTCACCGACCTGCTCTTTCCCACTCCACTCAGCACTGACCTGTTTCAGAATCTGTCCAGTTTCTGGTGTTTGAGTTTGATTACTCATTTCATGTTTACCCCAGCCACAAGTCTGGCTCATCTGATTTTTTCTGGAGCTCTAAGGTGTTTACTGAGTAGTCCTGGTATCACAGCAATAGGACATGGCTCAAGTTTTTGATGAAATCAACTAGTGGCCATATGCCAGACTGGAGGAAGTATCTCCTTCCCTACCACCCCACACATATCTTCAACCAGCCCGGCTAGCATTATTTATCTTTTCATCTGGCCTGTCGGGTGCTCCCAGCCCTGGGGAATGAAAAGCAGGTGTTGTCTTCTCCTTGCTGGAGAAAGATAAAGGAGGAGAGGAACGGGGTCAGGAGGGAAATGGAGTCCCACATCTCCAGCCACTGGAAGAGCAAATCCCTGGAAGTTCCTTGAAGACAGAGACCTTGTCATCTCTTGTTCACATGCCAGCATAGGGTCTAGGGCACCAGAGGTGCTGGGTTTGGTAGAGTTCAAGCCACTTGGGGCTCAGATCAAGTGGGTCACTTGCCTCAGTCCCAGCCAAGGCCAAGGATGCCCTTCTCATTGTCCCATCTGCTTCCCCAGAGTCTCCATCACTCAGCAGGATCAAGGGCTGCCCTTTGCCTCTGACACAAGGTTCAGGATAGTATCCTTGATGGATGGGCATGGGATAGGTGGGTATTGGCCACAGAGACACAGGCCATATCCATACAGAGCAGAGAGGATAGAATACTCACCCATGTACAGGATTCTTGTGTACAACACAGGTGTGTGCAGAAAGAGTACAAGGGACTCGTGTACAGGGCACATAGGGGTAGGTCTCTGTCTTAGTCCATTTGTGCTGCTATAACAAAATTCCTGAGACTGGATACTTTATAACTAACAGAAGTTTTTCTTATGGTTCTGAAGGCTGGGAAGTTCAAGTTCAAGACCCCACCATCAGTGTCTGGTGAGGCTGCTCTCTACTTCCAGGGTGGCACCTTCTTGCTGTGTCTTCAAATATTGGAAGGCTGAGTGTGCTTCATTTGACCTTGGTCCCTTTTCTAAGCATGCTCATCACCTCCCACAGATGACAGCTCTCAATACTGTTATAGTGGGGATTAAGTTTCAACATGAGATTTGAAGAGAATGGCATCACTCAAACCACAGCAGACACATGGAGGTTCAGTAACCCCAGCAGCCAACTGAGGGCAAGAATTTCAGGGCAACTGGTTTATTTGGAAGGTTATCCTAGGAAGCACAATGGAGGAATGGGGATGTAAAACCAAGGAGGAACATCTGGACCCCTACATGTGCACTGATGAGCAGGTGACTGCTGTGGCAACTGGAGCTCAGTCCAGTTGAGAATTGTCCTACCTGAGCACTGAGCCACCTGGGGTATTTGTCCAGCTGCACAGGTGCTTGTCATTGTGGACGGCTGTTCTCACATTTTTAGCCTCTGCTCTGCACAGGTCAAGCATATCAGAGGTGTCTGCAGCAGGCAAGCGTGGAGAAGATGAATGTGAAAGGGCCTGGAGGCATTTGCTACAGGACGCAGGGGCACAGGGGATGTGTTCAGGACCCATGAAGATACACAGGACATAGGCAGAAAACAAATGACTGGATTCCCGGTCTTGCTTATCTGGGCCAAAGACAGAGCCTGCTGGAAGGAGGGTGAGGAGCTCCTTAAGGAGAGGCAGTGATGGGATGGGATGGGAGAACATTGTTCCCCTCCTCCCTCTGGTTAGCACAACAGCATAAGCCTGCCTGGTAGGAAGGTAGAGTGGGATGGCTCTGGTGCTGTCACGATATGAAAGCTTCTCTCTGTCAGATGTCCACCTCATTTCTATTTCACAAAGTGGATTATGACTAATGTGCCCAAAACAGGAAGAAGGCAGCCCCTCAAGGTAGGAAGAGCCCAAGACTAAAAGTAGTACTCAGGGAAAGATCTAAATAACACCCCTGAGCCCACTTGCCTCATCTAGGACATAAGACTGACTCTGCCCTTGTGTCTCAGGGCAGATCATCTGCCACTCTGGCATCTGGATTTCCCTGCCCACCCTGTGAGGGTCACAGAAGTCTTCTCTCTTCTATGGACATCACAGACTTGTTGTAAGAACCAGATTCAGTCACGAATATGAAACAGGAGATAATACAACATCTAAATTCATAGGTGGGGAGTACAGAAAGGTGTTGAATGGAGAAAGCAGGGGACTTGGCTTCTGCTCTAGCTCTGTTGCTATATTGAAAGGACATTGGTTTGACTCCTGTAATAAAGAGACTTAACCATGTCTTTAAGAGAACAGAACTCAGTTCTCTCTCCTGTAGAAGTGTACTTGGCAGTTGAGGCTAACATGGTGGCTCAGCAATCACAGGAGACCTGGCTTCTTTCTGTCTTGCTCTGTCATGTTCATGTTGGCCATGGTGGCTGCTCTAGTACCAGCTCTTATCACTGCATTGAAGCCTGCAAAAGGAGGACACTGGGATGGGAAGGTACCCACCTTCATCCTTTTAAGGACACAACCCAGAAGTTAAACACATCATCTCCATTTTTATCCCACTGGCCAGGATTTAATCATCTGGCACACTTACCTGCAAGGGAGTCTGGAAATATAGTCTTTTGCCATGTAAAAAAAAAAAAGAGAGACTGGATATGGAAGCGCATTTGTCATAGGATTCGTCATAGCTGCTGACTTGCTCAAGCAACTCACAGCCCCATCTGAGCCATAGTTTCTTCATTTGCATATTCATTCATTCATTTAACATATGTAATGAGTAAATATATGTGTGTATATACATACACTCATGTTGGGGTGCCCAAACCCCAACACCATGGGGGCCTGGCAAGGTGCAGAGGACAGAGTCAAGGATGGCTTTGGGATGCCTTTAGAAGCACAGCTGTCTTTATTGTACAGCATTTAAAAGTGCTGCAGCTCAAAGTGTTACACAACTCTTCAGTGTTCTCCATAATGGTGGTCTCCAATGATCTCTGTCCTGGTCCAGCAATGGGGTGGCCTCTGCGATGGCAGGCAGTCCTCTCTTGATCCAGCGATGGTGTGGCCCATCTGTGGTGGAGTGGCAGAACGATCTGCAGTGGTATGACAGCAATTATGCGGAGCAGTGAGTAAGCTCCACTTATATAGACTCTAGGTACCTGCCCCAATGTGGCCACCAACCAATCAGGAAGCTGTACAGGGACTGGGTGCAACCAATTAGGAGCGTATTCAAATATATAGTGAAGCAGGATGTCACTTTTTGGCCAATCAAGAGATTTTTTTTAGTGGCCAATCAGAGGGCAGGGTGAGAGTTGGGAGTAATCAATCGGGTGGCAGGGGGCCCGAGAGGGCAGGGGACATCTTGGCTCACTTCACACCAAGAAGACTGGGATGTGGTGCATAGGTCACTAGGAGACAGCTTGCCCTGAAGGATGTATGTCAGTCCTCCAGGCGGGCTAGATAGGCCCCTATCCCAACCATATTTCCTCTCTATCTCCTGGATGTCCCTAACATACTCACATACATGCATACGTATGTACATATACCAGGCTTGTGGTATAAAGTAATAGTTTTGAACTAGTTCATTGTTAACAGACCTTCTTACTAACAGGACCATAAACCCTGAGAGGTCAGGTGGGAGGTCTTTCTTCATTACTGCTCTATTCCCAGTATACATTGCAGAGCTGGGCACATGGAATCCACATTATTGGCTGGTCATGTGTGTAGCTGATTACTCTGGACTGGACATGGGCTGGGCATAGTGATCACCATCTTGGCCATTTTGATACAGAACACCTAGAATGACCCCAAGGGACCTTGGCCTGTAACAGAGAAAAAAAAAAAAAGCAAACCTACACAACATAGCTAGGTATATTGTAATGGTAATGAGTTATCAACATTCCTTCTTGGAGGGAGGTGGGGAGGAGGGTCAGAAGAGCCTCATTGGACCCCATAAGACCATCCTCTTAGGTGCCAATCACTAGCCCCTCCTGCCCCAGCTGCATATGATGCTAGGTTACATAAGAGTTGAAGGACTGGCTGAGGGTGTGACTCGATGATGGTGCCCGTGAGAGGGATATCTTGGTGGGAACGTCTTCCATTAGTGGAGCTGTATGCTAAAGCTGTCCATGAGTCAGTCACACCTCTGTGCAAAAACCCCAATAAACTCATAGTTCACGAAGTTCAGTGTGACTCCTTTGGCCTGTCTGCGTTACTTTTGACTTTCAACAACAACGTGGATAATGAATGGATGGTCATTCTGGCTTTTATATTTGGTGGCAATCTATTTTTCTCATTCAGGAGTTTAAGTTCTTTTCCTTTCCAGGTCTTCTGGCTCCACCTCCCTCATCTCCACATGCCAAGCCTTTCTGAGGCTCTGAAGTAAAATGTGCTCTGGGCCAGAATCCTGAGTTGGATTAAAAATAAATGAAAGTGCATCAAAACAAGTTAACCACAGAAATGGCTTTACAGAGTAATTTGGCATCAGTGCTGGAGGCCAAGTTCAGATTCTAACTACCAAGCGCTCCTTTCACCACATGACCGCATAGAGCAGAGGGTGCTCTGGGCCTGGCTGGAGCCCGTATTTGCCCCTCCACCACTTTAATACAATAGATAAGACCCTCTGCACACTGACCAAGGAGAACTGATTCTCATTCGAGCTCTGTTGCTCTCCCACTGGAGTGATCCCATGCCTCTCTGGCCTCAACCTCCTCACCTATACAAAGTGGTTATAGTAGAATGTACCTGTAATCATCTATAAAATGCAGATCACAGTGGTGCCCAACTCATTGGCACAGGTTCCTAAACTTTCTTAGCTCACCACACGTTTAGCATCCTATGACATTTTCAGTGTTCTGGGCCTTACTTAATAGTTATCCATTGAGTTTGTTGTTGCTGTTAGGTGTCATAAAGTTGGGTCTAATTTATAGCCCATATGTACAAATAGAATGAAATACTCCCTGACACAGTGCCAAGCACATGATCTTCTTTATGTTTAAGCCCATTGTTGCAGACACTGTGTCAATCCGTCCAGTTGAGGGTCTTCCTGTAGGTTCAAATAACTTAATAATAGTGGTTTGCACAGGATCTGACACCTGCCATTATATTTCTCTCAAAACCATAACCATTTTTTCCCTGCCTCTGTGAGTTTTCTGTGGTGCTCTAGGATGCCCTCAGCACACAGTTTGGGAACTGCCATCATAATAAGATTTTTTTGAAGATGAGATGAAGTTATGTATGTTAAGGGCTTAGTGCAATGCCTGGCTCAGAGTAGTACATCAACAGATGTTGGTTATCCCAAATGATCCTGCAAGTCTCACTCTCTCTTAGTTCTTTGTGTCATCTGCCACTGCCACACAGCAATACTTCCTGCCTCTAGCTCCTGCCACCTCATGGTTTCCATTGGTCCCCTTCTCTCTGGATTATTCCAGGCCTATGGCTCACCTTCTGAACTAACTTCCTTCCAGGTAATGAACTATTTGTCCCACATGGTCCCACTCCCTAGCCCCACACTCTTGGCATGATCTCTGTAGACCGGGGTCATCCTGGCCCTTTAACTTTGGGCTTGGTTCTTTGACTGACTTGGCCCAAAACCCTGTGGAAAAAGTGGCCATATGACAGTTCTGAGCTTAGGCCTTTACAGGCCTCATGTGGTTCCACTTGTTTTCTTATCCTTTGCCACTGCCAGGAGAAGAACACGCCTGGCAGCACGGTGATTCCAGGAGAATAGCGGGAGCTGTGTGGAGCAGCCTCGGACCTGCAGATGTGCAGCCTGGAGCCCCACCCCCCAGGCCATTCACAAACTTGTGTGCAAAATTAAATGATTGCAACGCCTGCAGCTGTAGCCCTGTGGCATCCGATCCTGTCAGATCTCAGAAGCTAAGCAGGGTCGGGCCTGGTTAGTACCATGATGGGAGACCGCCTGGGAACACCAGAAGCTGTAGGCTTGGGAGAAGGACCTGGCAACCCCCTCCCAAAAATCAATCTGCCATTGAAAACCCTATGAACAGCAGAGAAGCACTGACAATAGTGTTTCCCCTGTTGTACAGAGGGTCGCTATGAGTCGGATACCGACTCGACGGCACCTAACAACAACAACAAGTGTCCCGCAAAGGCTGATGGGTGCAAGGCTTGGTCCCGAGGCCATGTGCTTTTCGGGAGGCTGCCCCTATCCTCCTGCTTCCTGGCTTTGGTGAGGTAGGCAGCTTGCCCTACCACCCTCCCAGTCATGATGTGCTGCCTCGCCACAGCCCTGAGCAACAGGGACAACTGACCAGGGACTGAAGCCTCCAAAACCGGGAGCTAAAATCAACCTTTCCTCTTTTAAGTTAATTATTTTGTTATAGTAATGGAAAGATGACTGACATACTGCTTGGTATTTGAACATGGGGCATTTTGGAGAGGTCTGTTACCCAGTGCTTGTGACAATGGGAACCCCTCCATCTGCTGCAAACTCAGAGTATCTGAGAGCAGATCTGATAGGATCCCTTGGTCACCTCCCGGAATACAGCTCCTCAAAGGCCAGTCACACATGAGCCAAGGATCTGCCTGCTGCCCCAACTGTGGACAGCTGCCTTGGGGTGGCATATCCATCTCTGCTCTAGGCAGTTGTCCCATTATTACGTGACCATGTGGCACAAAGCCTGATGATCTGCCCGGAAGGAATCGTTTCTGGTCCCTGGGTTCAGAAAGGGTGAGAATGTGACAGGCAGGGGTTTCTCATGCTCTTTGGTTCTGAAGAGTGACCGCTGAAATGGAATAGAATTTGCACATAAAATTTTGTCTGAGTGTAGCAATCAGAATTTATCTCAGGCTGTAAACCCAAGAGTTCAAGAAATATGACACCCCTTACAACTCAATTCAGTAACTATTTCAAGCTTTGTTTTGCCTACCAAGGGAAAGGATAAGGTCCAAGTTCACATGGAAAGTTTAGTAGAGCTCATGTTAGAGCCCAGGTTCCCAATGTTTTTGTTAGGTGCCATTGAATCTGTGTCCGACTCATAGCAACCCTACGTACAACAGGCGAAACAGATTGTCAGTGCTTCTCTGCTATTTGTAGGGTTTTCAATGGCAGATTGTTTTTTGGGAGTGGGTTGCTGGGTCCTTCTCCCAAGCCTATAGCACCTGGTGTTCCCAGGCGATTTCCCATCCAAGTACTAATCAGGCAGGACTTGCTTAGCTTCTGAGATCTGATGGGATCGGACACCACAGTGGCACAGCTGCAGGCTGGGTTCCCAATAAAAGGCCCCTTTTCCTGCCTAGTAGGTCTTGCACTTATACAGAACCCCAGGCCCCACCCCCAAGCCAGTGAAGCCCTCTTAGGTCCATCTGATCCCTTGGCCCTTGCTTCCATACTCACTGACTGGTAGAATTCTTGGCTGAGTCCCAGCCTGCCCCTGTGTCCTGCACCCACTGCCCTCAATGTCTTCTTTTATTTTTTTTTTAATTTTTAATTAGCATACAATATAATGGGTTTCACAGTGGCAATTCTCATGCAGTTGTATTGTGTACTTTGCTTTTTGTTTTTCTCCCCTTAACTCTGTCTTCTATGGCTGCAGTAAATATACACTCTTTTCTCTTTCACTTATATACATTTCATAGAATTTTTACTCTTGTAAATTCTATTGGGTTCTACTTCAAGTCTGCTTTTTAAAAGAGTAGAGGATTTTTTGACATGTTTTGGATTCCTTCTTGTGTGTCTTAAGCTCTTTTCAAAATATGTTTTTCTTTTCAGTATTGGGAGTTAGGCCCTGGGTCTCACACATGCTAGGCAAATGCACTACCCCTGAGCTGTACCCCAAACCCCTTAAAAAATTTTTTTTGAGACAGGGTCTCACTGAATTGTGTAGGCTGCCTCTAGCTTCAAATTTGTGATCCTCTTGTCTCAACCTCTTGAGTAGCTAGGGTTACAGGCATGTGCCATGGCACTTGGCTCCAAAATACTTTTTAAATTGCCTTCATGAGAAGTTCTTGGGGGAAAGTGGTCTAATTCCACTGTGGATGTTATCTGCTGACTCTTACTTATAGTGCACAATTTCCTTGTGCATTTTGTCCTTTTGGATTGTGAGTTCATCCTAGTGGAATACCCTGGGTTGAGGACAAGCCCCTCCAACATGGCTGGAGTTCGCTTTGCCAGTCGCCTCAGATCTTTATCTGAGATCACTATACTTATTCTCCATTTGGGATTCCTACTTTATGTGGATAGAAAGAATTTTTAAAAGAAAAAAAAAACACCTACTTGAGAATAGATCTGATTTATTCCCAATCATAACATTAGTTTGATTATTGTTTGTTTCCATTTGCTAGGATGTCAGATCCAGGAAAACAGGGCCTTTGTCTCTCTGGTTTTGGGCTCTATGCCCAGTCCCTAGGGCAGAATCTGGCACCCAGGAGACACTCAATAAATATTTACTGGAAAGGACAATTAAAGAATACCCATTTCATAATGTGTTGTGAAGAATAAATGTGGAGTCAGTTAGGACTGTTTGCCTGCAAATAGCAAACCACTCAATTACAAATGAGGTCTATTGTCTCACCTAATATGCACATGCTGTTGCTGATTCTGTGACTCAATATCAAATTTCTTTCATTTTCTTGGCCTTTGTCTTACAGTTACAATATGGCTATTGCAGCTCCAGACATCACATCCACATTCAAGAGAGAAGGAAGACACAGAATGTAGGAGTAAGGAGGATTAGCCAGTAACATTTTCCCTTTTATTAGGAAGGTAAAAGATTTCCTTAAAGTCTAACAAGAAATCTCTGCTATGATCTCCTTTCTTAGAAATGGATCATGTAGACATACCAGAAGCAAGAGAATGTAGAATGGCACAGAATCGAGAAGTGTTTCGATCTGCTGTACATAGGGTCGCTATGAGTCAGACTTGACTCGACGGCACCTAACAACAACAACAACAACAACAACAACAACAACATTTCTCTTTATGTAGAGTCTATAGATAAGTGCTGTCGAGTTGAGTCTGACTCATAGCACGCTGTGTGTACAAGAGATCAGAACACTCCCCAACACTGTGCCATTCCTGGCACTATGTCAGTGCTTCTCTGCTATTCATTAGGTTTTCAAAGGCTGATTGTTTCTAGATTGTTTCAGGAATGGGCTACCAGGTCTGGGAGAAGGATGTGGTAATCCACTCCTGAAGCAATCCCCAAACAATCAGCCCTTGAAAACCCTATGAGGGTTACTATGAGTCAGACCCCATTCAATGGCACATAACAACAACAACAACAATAGCTAAGTGAGGAAGGCAAGAAGGGGACTGGGGCCACAGTGGTGGATCTGCCCCAAAGGAGACATATGCATACTTCATATGTAAAGCACACAACCAGCCCTCAGAAAGGGACACCTATTTCATAATAACCATCATTGTCTTCATTTAAAACTTTATAGTCTCATGACCCTGTTGGCACTGGATCTTCTTGGCTTTAAAACCAGAGGGCACCGAGGTCCCAGACCTTCATGGTCGCCCTCCCTTCTTCCTTATTTCTTTCAAAGCACCAAAGCACCCCCCTCCTCAAAAAAGAAATCCCAAACTACATTTTCCAAAGGCAGCTATTTCCTGTTCTCATTAACTGCATCCCCAGTGACTTGGCCAGATCCTGCTGCCAGCTGAAGGAAGCCTGTGGCAGTCTGAGTCAAACATCCATCAGACCCACAACCAGGTCATTGTCAAGGTCTCTCTCAAGAACACAGAGATGAAAACGGCAGGACAACCAGCCCCGAATCTTGGGCAGACCCTCGAGTGGCTGAGAAAGGAGCTGGTAAGCCTTTGTATACCTTTTGCCCTGACACCCTACTCCCTATTTTCCAAGGTTTCTGGGCCCTGCCCAGGTGCCTCACTGGCTGAGGGCTGAAGTATGGGTCCTGCAGGCACCCCTTCAGGGACAGTCACTCAGCACACAACCGCCATCTCAAGTGCTGGGATAAGTAGGTCATGGCCTACATTGGAGGTATGGGTGCTGTGCTGGCCAAGTTGGTTTTAGCATTATGCGGATCCTGGGTGTGCACCCATCCCTGCTGCTGTGTGGCCTCTAGTAGGTAGAGTTACCTCTCTGAGCCTCAGGGGTTGTTTTGCTTTATTGTTTGGTTGGGTTTTTAATTTGCTTTTTGTTTTGGTTGTTTTGGTGCTTTAATTACAAAATGGGGACATAACAATAGTATCATCATGGTAGAGGTTGTTGGAAGAATTCAGTGACAGACACTTGTCATTCCCCTAGTGTATGCTTGGCATTAAGTGTTCTAACCCAGACCCTAGTGGACACGGAAGACACCCACTGTCTTATTTATCCCAGGTTATCTAGATAGGGAAGGCTCAGACAAGGACTGAGGTTAACCATGTATTTGGAGGTACACACTCGGAGTGGTAAGAGGGAGGGGAACGGAGTGGAGGCAGAGACTAATGCTGTGCTGGGCAATGTGTGGGATTACTGAGCTGGCTGCCTCTGCAGAAGGAGCCAGAAAGAGGCCCATCGGGTCCCCAAGCAGCTGGCTTACCTGCTGCAGGACTTCTCTGTAGGGGTGGAAGAATCGCACCCTGGGGAAGAAAGCAAGGAGAAGAAATGTATCTGTCCAGCTTGCTCCTGTCTCTCATTTCCAGTTGATGAAGCCCCACCCTGTGGGCACTAACTCTCCTGGACATATGTGTTATGTTACATCTCTTGGTGGCTGCTTGGGAAGTGAGGACTATACCCTCCACTGTGATGTTTTCTCCAAGTCCAAAAATGGAGGGGTGCCCCTAAAGTACATGGGGACTCCAGCCAGGAGAGAAGAAGGCAATTCAGGGAACCTCAGGAGGCATTTGTATCCCTATACAACTTCTTCTTATTCTGGGGAAGGATCCACCAGATTGTCCGAAAAGCACCCCTTTGGGTCACCAGGCAACAAGCTAGCTGGCCCCAACTTTGTCTTCAATCCCAGAGGGAGGGGATGGTCCCTCAGGGCTTCTCATCAGCTGGCCAGGGATTCCCGCAGCAGGGCTAGAGCTGCTTACAGTTCCTGAGTATGTTCAACTGGGCAGCCAGCCCTCCCTGGTGCTTAAACTGAGATTGTTTGGGGGCCACACCCAAAATGCCCATGTCACCATAGAAGAGCAAGGCAGGGGCTGGGGGTAGTGCCACCCAGAACACAACCTCCCAGGTCCAAGGACCTTGTGTTCACTTTCCAGCTCCCTCCCTCTTGGCAGTATTACCAATGCTTGAATGCAGAACACAGACTTGGTCACCTCATTTATAATTGCTTTGGCATGAAAATTAATTTTTTTTCAGTGCTAGGAATCAAATTCAGGGCCTTGCACATGAAATGCTCTATTGCTGAGCTACATCCTCAGCCCTAAAATGTGTTCATTTTTTTTTTCTGGTGTTACAGATCAAACCCTGGGGTTCACACATGCCAAGCAAGTACTCTACCATTCAGCTGTACCCCCAGGCCCCTAAAATACTATTTTTAATGGAGAACCAATATTAATTATTACCTCTTGTAAAGAGAGACAGAGAGAGGTTGAAAATTTGCATACCTGATCCTGTGTTATACCATGACCTCAGTCAGAAGTCAAAAGTGGGAACCATTTCCTGTGGTCACCTCTGGGGAGACTTGAGTTGTGGGATAGTGTGGGGTGGGGTGTGAGAGAGATTTAACTACAGTTGACACTCATCTGCACATTCTGCATCCATGAATTTAACCCACTGTGGTTTAAAAATATTGTATTCTGAGTGGGAAGAATTGTGTCTGTACTGAATACGTACAAACTTTTCTTTTGTTATTATTCCCTAAACAATCCAGTGTAGCAACTATTTACATAGCAGTTATGTTGTGGGAAACACAAGAGACAAGAGAGATCAGGGGCAAGTCAGGAGGATTTATTGTATCAGTATAGCTGGGCAGAGTGTCTCCCAAGTCTGATCCTCTAACAAAGGGGAACTTGACCTTTTATAGAGCCTCTTAGGAAGGTGGGTTTACAGGAGTAAAACAGCATGGGAAGCAGACAAATCAAGTTTACAGAAGCAGAAAAACAGTTAGCAACCCTAACGCTAGGAGGAGAAGGGGAGAATATAAAGTCCTCCAGGTTTAAAAGGTGGATTTTACATGAGGCAAGCAGTTTACTGAGTTGAAACAGCATTGTAACTCATGTGAGCAAACAGGGTCTTATAAGATCACTTACAAGAAACAACGATTTAGACAAACATTAATGGTACCAAGTTAAGCAATCAGTAGCCAAAAATCAAGGAACAAAGGCTATTTAGAGGAAAAAAGGGGGGTTTTCCTTTGGGGACCCACTTCAGTTACACTATGTTTGTTCTTGTTAGGTGCTGTGGAGTCTGCTGAAAGCTGAAATACTATATTGTTGTTAGGTGATATCAAATCAGATCCGATTCCTAGTGACTCTCATAGGGTTTTCAATGGTAGATTGATTTTCAGGATTGCTTCAGGAGTGGATTGCTACATTCTTCTCCCACTACCACAGTGCTGGGGATCTAACCCCGGGCCTCTGAGAACACAGAGCAGCATTCTACCAACCAAGCCAAACCCCAGCTTCCAGTGTATTGTTGTTGTTAGGTGCCATCGAGTCAGTGTCCAACTCATGGTGACCCTATGTACAATAGATGAAACACTATTGTCATGCTTCTCTGCTATTCATAGGATTTTCAATAATCTAGAATTTATTTCCTCCATGTGTCTGTCAGCTTGTTGTGCTGTGGGGGCTTGTGTGTTGCTGTGATACAGAGAGCTATGCCACCAGTATTTCAGATGCCAGCAGCGCCACTCATGGTGAACAGGCTTCATCTGAGCTTCCAGACCAAGACAGACTAGGGAGAAAGACCCAGAAGCCCACGCCTGAAACAATTGTTGTTGTTGTTGTTAGGTGCCATCAAGTCAGTATCCAACTCATAACGACCCTACGTATAATAGGCAAAACACTTTATCAGCACTTCTCTGCTATTCATAGAGTTTTCAATGACAGATTGTTTTTTTGGGAGTGGGGTTGCCAGGTCCTTCTCCCAAGGCTACAGCACCTGGCATTCCCAGGCAGTCTCCCATCCAAATACTAACCAGGCCCGACCCTGCTTAGCTTCTGAGATCTGATGGGATTGGATGCCACAGGGCTACAGCTGCAGGCTCTGAAACAATTAGCCATTGAAAACCTGATGAATACCAGCCAGGTGCTGTGGTGCACACCTGTAATCCCAGCGACTCAGGAGGCAGGGGCAGGAGGATTGAAAATTCGAGACCAGAGGCAGTCTGTGTAATTTAGCAAGACCCTGTCTCAAAAAAACAAAACAAAACAAAACAAAAACAAAAAAAAAAAAAAACAAAAAACGGGCTGGGAGTGCAGCACAGTGGTACAGCACTTGCAAAGCATGCAAGCGCAAGGCCCTGGGTTCAACCCCTAGTACTGCACAAAAAAAAAAAAAAAGAAAAGAAAAGAGAAAAGAAAACCCTATGAATAGCAGGGAAACAGTGTCAAATATAGTGCTGGAAAATGAGCCGCTGGGGCTGGAAGGCATTCAAAAGACGACTGGGGAAGAGTTGCTTTCTCAAAGTAGAGTTGACCTTAATGATGGGAATGGAGTAACACCCCTGGGACCTCCATTTGTTGATGTGGCACTACTCAGGATGAGAAGAAACACTGGCTGCAACAATGTGTTTAAACACACACACTTACACACATACACACACGCAAAAGATTGTGTGCATGGCACAGTGTCAAGCAGTTTTGTTCTGTGGTACACAAGGTCACTGTGAGTAGGACCCAACTTAATGACACCTAACAATAGCAAGAGATGATTTAAAGTATATAGGAAGATTGTGTAGGTTATGTGCAAACACTACACGATTTTACATAAGGGACTTGGGCATCTTTGGATTTTGGCATCCATGGGGGTCCTGGAATTAATCTCCATAGATACTGAGAGACAATTGTATATGCTATGTTGTTGCCTTTAAATGTTGTATTATGTGTAAAAATGACCCCATCAGAAAATACAACTTTAATATTTTAAAAGGTGAAATACAACAGAAAAGATATGAAAAAAGTTCCTATGGGAAAATGGGAGGAGTGGAGGGGGGTGACAGCCAACAGCAGAGTTCCAATGCAGTTGTTCTCAAACTTTTTGGGCTTCAGACCCCTTTATGTTTGTCAAAATTATTAAGGACACAAAAACCTCTTGTGTACATGAGTTATATCTGCCAATACTGACTGCATTAGAAGCTTAAGCTAAGAAAGTTTAAATATTTATTCATTGATGCATTTAAAAATAATAAACCCATTATATGTAAGCAAATATGTAGTGAAAAGAGTGGCACTGTTTTACACTGTTGCAAATCTCTTTAATATCTGGCTTACTAGAAGACAACTAGATTTTCCTTTCCCTTTCTGTATTCAATCTGTTGAGATATTACATGTCATAATCTTCTGGAAAATTCCACCCATACATTAATAAGAAAATGAAAGTGAAAAAGGAAAATAATATCTTACTGTTGTAATAAAGTGGGCTGGGATTTAGCTCAGTTGGTAGAGTGCCACTCTACAGTCTCTGAGGTCCCAAGTTCGATTTCCAGCACCGAAAAAATGGGAGAAGGACGTGGCAATCCACTCCCAGGGCAATCCCGAAACAGTCAGCCATTGAAAACCCTATGAGGGTTGCTATGAGTCGGATACCGACTCACGGCACCTAACAACAACAACAACATTGTAATAAAGTAGTTTTGCCTTATTTATTTTTTGTAGCACTGGGGATTTGAACCCAGCACCTTGCAAATGCTAGGCAAACACTCTGCCATTGAGCTAGATCCCCAGTCCTTTCTTATTTTTATTTTGAGAATGGGTCTTGCCATGAGGCTAGTCTTGAACTTGATATGTAGCCCAGGCTGGCCTTGAACTTGCAATTCTCCTGCCTTATCCTCCCGAGTAGCTAGAATTACAGGTGTGGACCACATTGTCTGACTTATGAAAGTAGTTTTGACTTCACTGATCCCCTGAAAGGGTTTTAGGGACCCAAATATTCCCAGACCTTGTGTGGACAATCACTGTTCTAGCCTGCTGGGTTTAGTTCACTTTATTTAATATGAAGGAAGCCACTATCACCTTAATACCTGTCCAGTAATTTGTTTGTTACAATAGGGATTAAGGGATATGGTGGAGTTATATACATGACACTTTAGAGCATGTTTTCCAGTGGGCTAATTCATTCAGTCCTCTAAAGAGCCATGGAATGAAAAGGAAGTAATTTGCTTCCTTCATTTAAGATGAAGAAAGTGAGACCTTGGGGGATATAGCATCCACTGGGTCATATAACTTGATGGGGGTTTGTCTCTGATGATATAGTGATGGGAAAAGGCTTGATGGGGGACAGCCAGTCCCCTTCACATCCACCATAGTCTCATTTTCTCTCCTAGGCTGAGATGCAAGTCCAAGACCAACAACTTCTGCTGACATTGAGGCATCTTCACAGTGTTCTGGAGGAGCTGCGCACCCAGAGCGCCCACTGGGAGGATGCCAGGTCGAGTGGAGGGACATCACCCATCCGAGCTCGATCAGGCTCTGAAGGCAGGGGTTGCCAACCGGTCTCTTTGAGGGGGCTGGCCCAGCTCCTCCAAGGGGAAGAGAACAGACGAAGTTCCCTTCCTTAACTGTCCAGAGGTGACACTCATCTTAAATCCTCCCACCACTAGTCTAAAATTTTTGATGTGATGTGTTGTGGGGAAAGCATTGGAATGACAGTCATAAAACCAAGGCTCTGGGTTTGTCTCTACCCTCATCTGCTGTGTGTCCCTAGATCCACTACTCAACTTTTATGTGTCTCTGTTACTTATCAGAGTTTTTTTGTGAAGCATAAATAAAGTATTGGATATGAACATGTTTTAAAAGTGCAATCATGTTACTGAATTTCTGGCAAACACCCTTAGTGGTAATCCTGTCTTTGGCAATTTCTTACAAGGCAATTGTTAAAAACAAAGAACAAGGTTGATGTGCAAGGATGGTTACCTAGTGTGGCCATGGTGAAAAATCAGAACCCCTGTAGTGATTTCATGGCTGTTTTCTGTCTTCCCAGCAGGACTTCCCATCCCCCCTCATCTGATAACATCAGGCCCCATTGACACCCTGGCCATAGAAATAGGCATGTCACCAATTACATAATTCATGATTCCCCTAACAACATGATTAGTTCAATGGGAGAGCATACGTAAACAGAGCTAATCACAGGCCTTCCCTGGTATTACTATCTGGAATAATCTTCCTGCTGCAGTTATAAACTAGAGGTTGCCAGTGGCTATATTCCCTGCCAGATGGAGAAGACCTGTCCCTAGTAGGAACGAGAGAGGCTATGCTTCAAGAAGGAGTAGAGAAAGGGCCACAATGGAGAGAGGGATGGGGGAAGAGCACTGGCTCTGTTCAGTCCTTAGTTCCAGGCCTTAGTTTTGTGAGTTACTTCTATGTTCTTTCTAAAGAATTCTACCATCACTACTCAAGCCACATATGCCAATTTGTTTTTGTTTCAGTTGATTTGAGCAGGGTTTTCCTCATTTGCAGCCAGAATGACCCCAAGGAATACAAGGCTGATGCTCAAAAACACAAAGAAGAGAATCACTAAGAAAATGGCATTTCATTCACTTGAGGTTTGCATCAATGACCTCCCAATGTCTGTGATGTGGCAGGATACTCAAGTGTATAGGGTACTATAGTTATAATGTTTAAAAGCCTGTACAATGGCTAACACAGAAAAGGTGAAAATTAAAAAATGATGGTGTTATGATGATCCAAATATTGGTAGGTATTTTTGTTTTTGAATACCTACTTGCATTGTATTTGTTGCTGTTGTTAGGTGCCGTGGAGTTGAGTCCAACTCATAGTGACCCTGTGTACAACAGATAAAACACTCATCTGTTGTAAGACACTGTGCCATGCCTGGCATTATTGTCAGTGCTTCTCTGCTGTTCATAACATTTTCAGTGGCTGATTGTTTGGAGGAGTAGGCTGCCAGGTCTTTCTCCCAAGCCTACAGCACCCCGTATTCCTAGGCAGTCTCCCATCCAAGTAACTAACCAGGCCCGACCCTGCTTAGCTTCAAGATCTGATGTGATCAGATGCCACAGTGGTATGGCTGCAGGCCTGCATTGTATTAGAATATAGTTTTTACAACTTTGAAAAAGTAAATCCGTTGTATACGGAGGCAAAGTAGAGGACATGCCTTACAAGTACAATGTTTGTGGTCAGACTAACCTGGGATTTTTATATGATATTTGATAACATATTTTAAAAATACCTGCTCTACAGCTAGGTGTGGTAGGCACACACCTGTAATCTTAGCACTCGAGGGATGGAGGCAGGAGGATCATGAGTTCCAGGCCAGCCTGGGCTATGAAGTGAGACCCTGTCTCAAAAACCCTAAACCTACAAATAACCCAAAAACTCTACTCTGTGAGACTGGGGCTGGGATCCTGCCAACCACATTTCTGTGTTGCCAGCTACTCCCTGTTAGACTCTGTCTTTGCCAATAAGCAGGGTAGGGTTAGACTCCAAGGCAAGAAGAGCAGGGAGGGCCTTGCTCCTTTGTTCCTTGTAGTGTTTCCTCCTCTGAGGTTGTTTGGTTGATTGGCTTTTGTTGTTGTTTGTTTTGTTTTTTGAGTATTGGAGGTTGAATCCAGGGCCTCACACAGGCTAGACAAGTACTCCACCACCGAGCAGCACCCTTAACCCCTTTTTAAATGTTTCATCTTGAGACAGGATCTCCCTAAATTTTACAGGCTGCCTTTGGCCTTGAACTCATGATTCTCCTGCCTCTGCCTCCTGAGTTGCTGAGATTACAGGAATGCATCACTAAGGCTCATTCCTGAGTTTTTGAGGTTTAATCCTGGCAGCTGCTTGTCTTTGCTCCCTCAGGCCTGGGGGTGGCAGGTGCTTCTTATAATTGTTAACTTAGAGTTCTTTTTATAAACTCTCATTTACCCAGTTAACAACGTTATACCTAGTTAACAATTCTTTATTTTAAATTCTGTGTTAAAAAAAAAAAAACTGGTGTGCTTTCTGTTTTCTCCCTCTCCCCGCCTGACAATTTTTTTTGCCATTCTTTTCAATGTCACCATATCCATACTTTTGTTCATGTCTGTTGGTACACGCACAAGCATAAGATTCTGGGGGATATGCATCTGAGGGTTGAATTGAGGGGATGTGAATGCTCAAGTTTACAAGAAATCTGTTTTCCAAGGCATCCATCTACACTCTCACTAGCAGTGTATGAGAATTCCTGCTGCTCCAAATCTGGCAATTACTTCACATTATTAATATCCTTATATTTTGCCAGTGGCATTAGATCGTGATGTTAGGGCTAAGGATATAGCTCAAGACTGGGGGTTAGCTAGGCGGAGGAGCACTTGCTTAGCACAATCCTGATTATAGGTGTTGTTAACTTGAGTTTTAATTTAATTCCAGCTCCACAACTTATTTTGCTTTGCCTCTCTGAGCCTCAGTTACCTCTTCTATAAAAAGAGGGATAATAATAGCACTTACTTATAGGATCCTTGTGCAGATTAGATAGGATAATGCATACAAATCACTTTACACAGCACTTGGCACTAGAAAGGCTTATAAATGGCAGCTGGGTTTCATCACTGTGTGATTAGATACTGATTTGTGAAATTGTGACAATGACAAATAGACAAGCTTGTTAGCAACCATCATCTAGAAAGATATCTTCCTGACAGTATAAAGTGGAAATGGCATAGTTCTCCTTGGCACAACACCAACCACTAGCCCTCTGCCTATCCCAGCTTCCCACAGATCAAAAATCTCTGCCACCTTCCACTCCTACTCCAATCTTGGCACTTAGACCTAACGCCCCTCAGCAGCCCCTCTGGTGGGATATTTGGCCTTCTCCAAGACCCCATACCTAGAACTAATGTTTAGTCCTGATCCCAGATCAGAACAAGTTCAGACTGAGCCCAGAGGCTGGGCATAGGGGCTTGGAGTGGAAATGCCATCCTGAGCATGAGTCACAGCAGGCTGGGTTGGAAATCGTGTCCACTCAGGGAGCCAGCAAGCACCAGGGGGAGCATGGGGATGCAGGTCTCAGGAAAATCCAGGGTTTTCTCTGCTAAGGCAGCAAAACCAGGTCTACTTATCCAAGCCTGATGGCCAGGGTGAGGAGAGACAGATGGCAAAAGGATCAATGAGGTCAGAAGCTAAAAAATTAGGAGCAGGAAAAAGAGCAGTTCAAGATGGGATATCAGAGTAGGTTAGGGTGGCAGGTCGGGGCTCACCCTGGACTGCTGAGAAATGTCAGCAGCTCCCCTTTCCTCTGGTCCTGGCCCAGCCGTGACACCTTACAGAGGACAGACGAGCATATAACAAACTGCCCCAAACTTGAAATAACACAAGCCATCCTTTTATTTTTCAGCAGCCTCTCCTGATTGTTATAAATCCTGGGCTTAGTTGAATGGGGCTTGCTTTAGGTCTCTAAGGTGGTTGCAGTCAGAGCAGGCTGTGGTTCCATTCATATCAAAGGCCGATTCACTCATGTGTCTGGTAGTTGACACTAGCTGTTGCCTGGGACTTTAGCTGAGGCTGTCAGCTGGAAGACCTGCACGTGACCCCTTGTGTGGCCTGGGCTTCTTCACAGCCTTGGGGCTGAATTCCGTTGGCTTATGTATGGGCTGTCTTTTCTAGTCTCTCTGCATCTTTTCAATTCCACTTCCAAGGCTAATGATTTCATTCCTGGGCTACTTCTTGAAATCAGTCTCTGTGGAGGAGAAGAAATCTGATTGGTCTATTCAACTTTTGACACCTGGACACAGGAAAGGTGGTTGACATAAGGTAGGTTTATATCTTCCTCCACTTTCCTTTTGTTCTACTTTTTCCTCCTCCTCCTCCTCTTCTTCATGATTATCAATATGTAGGTAATACAACATAGAGACTAAAAATGAGGACTTTAACACCAAGATGCCTGGTTTGAATCCCAGGTCTGCTACTTATCAGCTCTGTAAGCTTGGGGAAATAGTGTAACTTTTTTGTGCTTCAGTTTGCTCCTCTGTAAAGTGGGGATGATAAAAGAAATTACCTCCTAACATTCTTGAGCAAATGCAGTGTTCTTGGCAAATTAGAAGAGCTCAGCAAATCTTTGCTATTATTAATAATGACTGGTACTATGTTTAAAGTCAGGATAGTGCTAAAGTCATTGACATGCACCAGAGACAAGCTTGCCCTTGTCCCCACCAGGAGGGGACAGGGGCCATGTGTGCCTGACATCTCTGCCTTTTCTCACACTTGGCCTGCCTTTCCACACTGATGCTGATCAAAAGAGCAACATTATCCAGGTAAGAGCTCTGCCTACACAGGAGAAGGACATGAGACTTAATGCCACTGCTGCTATTTACTCATCATGTTAAGTGGTAGTAGGTATAGCCTAAAGCCTTAGTCATGTGTTCAAATCCTAGCTTGGCCAGTTACTAATTCTGGACCCATGGGCAATCATGAAACTCTCTGTGCCTCAATTTCTTCATCTGCAGAATGGGGCTAGTAGTATTACATATCCCCCGAGGTTGCTGTGAGGAATAATTGAACTAATACATATAAAGCACTTACATTAGTGCCTGTCATTTAATAAGGATGATGCAAGTGTCCTGTAATCTACCCATTATCATTGTCAATCATCTGCTATTACTTTCAGCACCGTATAAAGCACCGTAAAGATCTTATTGCACTGAGCCCACTCAATAGCTTTGCAAGGGTGATTTTATAGCTCCTTTTTATGGATGAAGGAACTGAGGTTTAGTGGAGCTAAATAGCCCAAAATAACATGATGAATAAATGGCAGTGGTGACGCTCAGCCTCAGTTCTTCTTCTGCCTAAGCAGAGCTCTTGCCTAGATGATGTTGCTCTTCTGATCAGCCAGTGTGGAGAGGCACACCAAGGGAGAGAAGAGGCAGAGATGTCAGGCACACATGACCCCCACCCCCTTCTTCCAGGGAAGTCTAGGGAAAGAGGGCACTTGTGAATGGATCTCTGGGACAACACTTCTGGAAACCTGAATTTGGTGTCTCCAAGAGTGCACACCCTTCCCTGCTCCTAGCATATCTCAGGACCTTGTTCATGGGTAAGACTTCTGCCCTGCTCTGCCATCCTGTCCTTGTTTTGCCCTCCTTGGGAGCACAGTTTTGCTCATTTTTCACTGGGCTGAAGTCAGTTTCACTGGGCCAAAAGCAAGGTGTTGGCCAGGCTGTGTCTCTCCAGAGGTTCTAAGGGGTAATCCATCCCTTCCCTCTGAGATGGCAGCCCTCCATTCTCCACCTGTGTCATCTGATGGCTTTCCCTTCTGTGTATAAAATCTCCTTCTGTCTACCTCTTATAAAGATTCATGCAATTGCATTTAGGGCCACCCGGATGAGCCAGGATAATCTCTCCATATTAAGATCCTTCTTAATGACATCTGCAAAGGATTGTCCCTATTTTTTTCCATATAAGGTAATATTCACAGATTCCAGGGATTAGGTCATGGGGCCTTTTGTTCAGCCTACTACAGCTGGAAATCAACAAAAAGGAATTTCCCTTTCATTCCTTTTGGAAATCATGTGCAAGGCTAAGAATTTCACATATAGTCACCCCTCCATATCCATGATTCCCTATCATTGGACCAAGCAACTGAGGATAGAAAATATTCAGAAAAAAGGAATTGGGTCTGTACTGAATATATACATACTTTTCCCCTTGACATTATTCCCTCAAAAATACAGTGTAGAAACTATTTGGCCTGGGATTTAGCTCAGTTGGTAGAGCGCTGCTCTGCAGTCTCCGAGGTTCTGAGTTCGATTCCCAGCACGACAAGAATGGGAGAAGGACGTGGCAACCCATCCCGAAACAATCAGCCATTGACAACCCTATTTGGCCGGGCACGGTGGCGCACGCCTGTAATCCCAGCAGCTCGGGAGGCGGAGGCGGGAGGATCGCAAGTTCAAGACCAGAGATAGTCTGAGCAATTTAGCGAGACCCTGTCTGAAAAAGGAAAAAAAAAAATGGGCTGGAGGTGCAGCTCAGTGGTCCAGCACTTGCAAAGCATGCAGGCGCGAGGCCCTGGGTTCAACCAGCAGTACCGCAAAAAAAAAGAAAAAAAGAAAAAAAAAAAGAAAACCCTATTTGGACACGACTCGACGGCACCTAACAGCAACAACAACAGAAACTATTTACACAGCATTCATATTATATTAGGTATTATAAGTCATCTAGATATGATTTAAAGGATATGGTAGAATGTGCATAGGTTATATGTTAATTCTGTGTCATTTTATATAAGAGGTTCAGCATTGTGGTATTTGGTATCTATCTGTCAGGGGTCCTTGGACCAATGCCCCAAGGAGATCGAATGACTAATGGCTGGAGATTACCTTGAACCCTATCAGAAGAACTATTTGTTGAACTCTTATGCCCAGGCATCATAACCGATCATCTGATTAGTAAGCATTCCCATTTGACAGAGGAGAAGACTGAGATCCTAAAACCCATGGACAAAGAAGCAAAAGCATAACCGTTGACAATAAATAAAACTGACAAAGTTGGCCTTCTTATAAATGTTTTTACTTCCTTACTTTGAGCCATCAGGCTGGGATTTAGCTCAGTTGGTAGAGCACTGCTCTGCAGTCTCTGAGGTCCCGAGTTCAATTCTCAGCACCACAAAATGGGAGAAGAACGTGGAAATCCACTCCCCAGGCAATCCCAAAATAGTCAGCCACTGAAAACTCTATGAGGGTCACTATGAGTCGGATTTGACTCGATGGCACCTAACAACTTTGAGCCATCAGTGAAGGCAACTACTGTACTGTGTAATTGGGCGCCACCTAGTGTCCATGTAGAGTAGTCCTTCAGAGAATCACCTGTGCTGGCAGCAGGGCTGGCTCCTTGACTACTTGCAGGGCATGGCTGGGAGGGGCATGGAGGATGAAGTTTTCTTTTCCCAGAGATCTGGCTTTGAACCTCAACTCTGCCTCTGACTGAGTGACTTGGGGCAAGTCACTTCTATGACCTTTCATTTAGCCTTAACTCCAAAGTGAAAATGATACCTCTCAGAGAAGTAGAGAGGATCTTGGGAACATGCTTTGTAGGGCCTGGAGCTGTGACTCATGCCTGTAATCCCAGCCACTCGGGAGGTGGAGGCAGGAGGATTCCAGTTTTGAGGCCAGAGGCAGCCTGCCTAACGTAGTGAGACCATGACTCAAAAAATAAAATAAAATAATGGGCTGTGGGGCTGTGGGTGCAGTCCAGTGATAAAGCACATGCAAAGTATGTGCGAGGCCCTTGGTTCAATCCCAAGCACCACGAGAAAAAAAGTGGGGCTTTGTAAACTGAGTATAACTGGGGGCAATGGAAAGAACCATTATCTGCAGTGAAGAGGCATGGATTCATTCAAGAAATACTTATAGTCAGGGCTAGGGGTGTAGCTCAGTGGTAAAGTGCTTGCCTAGCATGCAGAAGGCCCTAGGTTTGATCTCTAGGACCTGCCTCCCTCCACTAAACTACAAAAGCTTATTGCACACCGGTCAGTGCAAGGTACTAGGATGTGAGAATGTAGCAACAAATAAAACAGACAAAACTCATGTTTTCATGCAGTTAACTTTCTAGTATTCTAACATTCTAGTATTCCAGATTTTGAGTTATTCATTTATTTACAAGAATGTTTCTGATACTACTAGTTGCCAGGTACTTCCTAAGCCACAGGTACCTCAGCTAGAACCCAAGGAGCAAGAGGAAGAGAGAGGGTTGGGCAGGGACAGATTCAAGTTTGTAGAGCCTGAAGCTTATACCATTTAGGGTACTCTTTAAGAGAAAGAATCTGAAGTCCCAAATACAGAATTAGGTTATTGTTGTTAGGTGCCAACAAGTCGGGTCTGACTCATAGCAAGCCTATGTACAATAGAACAAAACACTCCCCAACACTGTGTCAGGCACACGATCTTTTTTTTATGTTGGAGCCCAATGTTGCAGTCACTATGTTTCTTCTCATTTGGAGTCTTGCTACATCAGCAAAAGAAGGTCCAGGGGCTTGACACCATTCCTGTCATCAAGGTTGACTCTACTTTGAGGAGGCAACTCTTCCCCACTCATCTTTTGAATGTCTCCCAGCCTAGGGAGCTCATTTTCTGGCACTATATTTGACAGTGCTTCTCTGCTATTCATAGGGTTTTTAATCGCTAATTGTTTCAGGAGTGGGTTCCTGAGTCCTTCTCCCTAGTCTATCTTAGTCTAGAAGCTCAGCAGAAACCTGCTCACCATGGGTGTCCCTACTGGTATTTGAAATACTCTTGGCATAGCTTTCAGCATCACAGCAACACAGAATCCCCTACAGCACAATAAGCTAACAGACAAAGTGGGGGAGCAATAATAATATCCAATATTTGTTGTTGTTTGGTGCCGTGGAATCGGGTCCGACTCATTGTGACGCTATGTACAACAGAACAAAAACACTTCCCTGACACTGTGCCATGCCTTGCATTATGTCAGTGCTTCTCTGCTATTCATAGGGGTTTCAATGACTGTTTAGGGAGTGGGCTGGCAGGTCTTTCTCCCATTTTAGGGGTCCTGGGCATCTAACCCAGAGAGCATGGAGCAACACTCTACCAACTGAGCTCAACGCCATCCAATTCTTATTAAGCACTTATTATTGTGCCTGCAGCCGTAGCACTGTGGCATCCAATCCCGTCAGATCTCAGAAGCTAAGGCGGGTCGGGCCTGGTTAGAACTTGGATGGGAGACCACCTGGGAACACCAGATAATGTAGGCTTGGGAGAAGGCAACCCGCTCCCAAAAATCAATCCCCCATAGCAGAGAAGCACTGATAAAGTGTCTCACCTGTGGTACATAGGGTCGCTATGAGTCGGATACCGACTTGATGGCAAGTAACAACAACAACAACAACGTGACGCAAGAATCCCCCCCCCCCCACACACACACTCCCGTCCTAGAAGTTGAACCCGGGGCCTCACACATACCCACTTCTGAACTGCACTCCCAGCCCCTTTTTATTTTTTATTTTGAGAAAAAAGGATCCGTCTAAATTGTGCAGACTGCCTCGGAACTCGAATTCGCAATCATTCTGAGTCTCTGGGATTACAGGCATTGGCCCCATATCCTGTTGGCGCAGAAATTTTTATTATCATCATTTACATTTTACAGATGAAAATTTCTGCTGGGACTTCTAGTTAGCAAGTAGAAGTGACTGGATTGCATTCTAAGAGTGTTCAGAGATTGGACAGAAGGATCACCTTTCATAGTGACAATACAGGGCCCAGGTTAGGTTGCTGTCGTGCCTTTCTGCAGATGTCAGAGATCTATTTCCAGCACAGTTCCTGAGACCTCAGGTCAAGACCAGGGAGCCCCGCCCCCCGCCCCTGCCCGCCCCTGCCCGCCCCCTCTTCACGCCCCGCCCCCTCTTCACGCCCCGCCCCCTCAACGCCCCGCCCCTCGCGTAGCTGACGCCCCGCGGCGCCGGGGTCTCTTTGCCTCAGATCCTTCGGGCTCGCGGGCTGTGTGCTCGCGCCGTCCTGTCGTGTGCTTCTCGCTTCAGATCCGAAAGTAGGGCGCAGCCTGTTAGGCCAGGCGGGCGGGAGGGCAGTAGGCAGGTTGGGTGATGGAGACTGCGGCCATCCGCACCCCCCAAGGAGCCACGCCAGGCTCCTCACAGGACCCTCAGCTCGCGGCGCCGAGGCCTGCGGAAGAAATGCCGCCGCCCGCAGTCCCCCGGGTCCCCTTGCTCGCACGCAGCTGGCAGACAGGCACTTCAGCCACCCTGTGGCCTCAGTTTCCCTCTCTTGAGGGGCAGGCGGCGGAAGGAGCCGTTGGCGTCCCTGTGGTGCACCCACCGTTGCACCTTTCCGATGCTCCTCGCCCCATTCTTGCTGACAGGAAGGGGGTCACTCTCGGGCTCGCTCTCCTCTGCCCTCTCCGCTCCACCTACTTTCCGCCCCTTGCTCCCGCCCAGCGCTTCGCCACTCCCTGTGTGGTCTGTCATGGGCGCATTTCCACGGGTTAGCCCGGCCTCTGGCTTCTACTTCCACGTATTATCGTCAGCTTCCTTTGCATGAAGTAAATTCAATCTATAAGTAACCCCCAAGGCTTGTGGGAGATTAGAGAGTGGCTTTTTTCCCCCTTGGGCATAGGACAATGTGTTCAGGAAAAACAATGTCTTAGATAAATCAAAAAATTTAAAAAGTCTAGTACTTAAGTAATTTTTAAGTATCTCACACACCTGGGAGCAATTTTAAAAGACAAATTGGAATTTATTCCAAGAGATCAAAACGGTCAGTAGAAAGGAAGTGGAGTCCAGCAGAGCACAAGCAGGATCTCTGAGTGTCTCAGGAGGGAATGTGGTTTGGTAGATTGCATAACCTTTAGTTTGGGCATAATGATTTGATTCTTGCGGTGGAAATGGGCATTGATCAAAGTTCACCTAAGTGTTTAATTCTGTGGCTAATTTTGTGTTCATCTTGTCTCAGTGCTCTCTTTTATCAAAACTTTTAAGTAGAAAAGAAGCTTCCATGGTGGCAGTTTAAGATTACTTATAATGTGTAAACAATATTTGGATGCTTCCCTAGGAGTTAAGCAAAGTGCTATAACATCCCTTCTCATTTTGGACTTGTAATAGAACCTTACAATGTTATAATGAATAGTACAATTTGTAGGAATGTACATTTATTTCTTGTCATTAAGTGAAAATTTTTCTTTTACCATTCTCATTTCAAGCCATTTAACTTTGATTCTTCTTTTCTTTCTTCCGATTCTTTTCCTATAGTTTCTTTTCCTTTATAGTCTTTTGAAATTCTATTATTTTAACTTCAAAAGTTAATATAATGTGAATAAACCAGAGTATCTTGACCAGTGATCCAACACTTATCAAATTCTTAAGTTTTTTTAAAAAGATGGCCCAATTCTTAGTTTTGTCCACCTTTTCCTATTCTGTTGTTTCTTTCCTATTTCTGACTCCTATTTTTTCAGTCTTTGCCTTTCATTTGACCAGATTAGTAAGAAGAGAATTCAGATTCTTTGTAGGATAAATAAAATCTGAGATCATTGGTTAAGATGCATTTAAACCAGGTGTGGTTCACAATCTACCAGAGTTCTGTCATTAGTTTATAATCTTATATTCTAAATAAGATTCTCTTTTTTACAAGAAAGTAATTTGAATTGAGTAATACATTGAATTAAAAAATCTGAGTGTTATTTTATAGAATTAATTGAAGTGGTTTTGCTTGCTGTAAATAGCACTGGAAGATTTTTGTTATCAAATGTTAAATATCTTTTCATGTTCTCTCTAGTTCCTTAAAGGAATATAGGCAACATGTTCTACACCCAGGTGCTTATGAGTAAACGAGGACCATTGGCCAAAATATGGCTTGCTGCTCACTGGGAGAAAAAACTTACAAAGGCCCATGTATTTGAATGTAACCTAGAGATAACCATTCAGAAAATTCTTTCACCTAAGGTATGGTACTGATTAAAATGATAGTTTGCACTTACCACAACTTCTGGAGAGGAAATAAATTAAAATACACTTATATCATGAAGTACACTTCCAAGACAACGTCTCAAGTTATCTCTTTAATTCCTATAGCATTTGTTGTTGTTGTTAGGTGCCATTGAGTCGGTATCCAACTCATAGTGACCCTCATAGGGTTTTCAATGGCTGACTGTTTTGGGATTGCCTTGGGAGTGGATTGCCAGGCCCTTCTCCCATTTTTGCGGTGCTGGGAATTGAACTCAGGACCTCAGAGACTGCAGTGCAGTGCTCTACCAACTGAGCTAAATCCCAGCCCGTAGCATTTATTGTCTGAATATAAACATATTGATTTCTATTGATAGTTGTTTCATATATTTATCATAAGTAAATTGGACCCTGAGTGATAAAGCCCATATTTTATGCATAGTTTGTAATCTTTTCTTATTCCCTAACAAAATACTGTATGTATAGTAGATATTTAGTAACTATTTCTTAGAAAATAATAAGTGAATAAATGAGGAGGGTAGAAAGAAAGGATTATTATAAATAAAATGTGAAAAATTATAAACAGTAAAGTACTATGTTCGTTACAAAACAGCTATTAGAATTTGCATTAAATATTAACATTTCATAGGTTAAGTATTTTCAATTATAATTGAAAAAATACTGTGTTACACACTGGCTAGACTTATTGTTTATTAATTAATTTAAACATCACAATAAGCCTCTGAAATCAGCGATTTTAGCCTCAATGAAGTGAAGTGGTTAGCATGAACTTTTAACTTTGTCAAATTTATATTTAATCCTTGCTTTATCACTTAGTTGTATTACTTTGGGCATACCACTTAATATATCTGAGCCTGGGTTTTTTTCTTCTGCAACCATATGTCAAAATTAAATCAATGTCCGAAAAGCTCTTTGGACAGTACTTGATATGAAATAAATATATAATAAATTGTAGCAATTTTTGTGAAACTGAAGTTCAGGAAGGTTAAGTGATTCAGCCTCAGCAACTGATCCAAGGCTTGACCCAACTTTGCCTGACTACAGAATTTATAGTCTTACCATAATATTAATAAAAGCATACTTCACTCAAATGCCACATTTGATCACCTTTGCTGAATAAGAAAAAGATGTTAATCATTTTATAAGGTGAGGTAAAAGTTAAGTGGTTCACTTTAAATAAGAATACAAAGTGCTTTTTAAAGAGAAGAAATTCTTGAGACTTCATTAATTTTCAAAGAATAGGATTTATGAACTAATTTTCTAATAATTTAAAAATTATTGAAAGGTGGAAATTGCACTTCGAACTTCAGGACACCTTCTTTTGGGAGTTGTTCGAATCTATAATAGGAAGGCAAAGTATCTTTTGGCAGATTGCAGTGAAGCATTTGTTAAAATGAAGATGACATTTCGTCCAGGTATATATGCAGTGTTAATTTGTCTCACTCTTCTTGGTTTCCTTTGGCATTTTTGTGTTGGACGGGCTCTTTTAATTGGCAATATACTATAATTCCAAGTGAGTATAGTGGATATAAACTTCATTTTTACTGACTCTAAGCTTCTATAGTTAAGGATCAATTATATTCTTACCCTTGTCTTTTCCTGTGTGTAGGAGAAAAGATTATGCTTTCCAAAACTTATAATGTCACTGTGTATTTATGTAAGAAATATATTTAAAACCACTACACTTGTATAAGAAACTTTGATATTCTATTTTTAATGAATCTTTTAGTTTGCCATATCGTTTTTGCTTTCATGAGAGAAATTAGAGATAGTGTGATTAACAAAATGTAAATTTCAATAATTGTCATGTTTTTAGAATTCTCAAGACTATAAGTTGCTTGTTAGTTATGAAATATTATCAAAATTTTTAGGCATTCCAAAGTGCTAGAGATTTACATGTGTTATACTACTATCAAATTTTAATTTACATAGTATCTTACACTTTTAAGACATTCACCATTTTTCAATTTGTATTATGGTTATTAGATACAGATATTTCATCTATCACTAGTCTCCAAGATCCCTGAAGAAAGCATCTTTGGCATATCCACTTTCTGAATCTCTTACAGTACCTATCTTAGTGCCTTGCATGCACTAATCCCTCAGTCAACATTTTCTCTCTCAGAACTAGCATCTTTTTTATCTTCTTCACTTAAAATATTTGTAAACTTGCTAGGTATATCAGGTATGGTTCACTTGTTCATTTTTAACTTTCATTTATATATTCCACAAATATGTATTGATCTCATACTTGGTGCCAGATATGATGATAGGGTCTGGAATACAAGGGCAAAGAAAATCAGATAATTAAAAAGTTTTTTTAATTATTACAATAACTATAGCTTGTGATTATGTTATAGCACAAAGGAAAACAAACAGAACACTACAACAGACAATAGACAAATTCACTTTCATGAGGATAGTTGGGAAAAACTTTTCAGAGGGAATAGAACTTAAGTTCAGTCTTCAAAAATGAGAAGTACCCAGCAATGTAGAAAGTCTCTGAGAAAATGGCATAATAGGTAGATGAAATGCCAAGGGCAAAGGTCTTAAGATGAAAAATGCTTGAGTTTTCTAGGGAACAAAAGGCTGGTATGTTTGTAGTATAATGAGTCAGGAGGAGAATGTCCTTAGATGATGACTGATAGGTTTGTAGGGCTAGAGAGTCCTCAATCATCAATTTAGATTTTATTTAAATGTTCTGGATAAGTCACTAAGCCATTTCAAGTGTGAGAGTTGTTTGCTTTTGAAGAATATTAGTCTGGATGCCTTTTAGAGAATGGACTAGAGAGGGGCAAGAACGGATACAGGGAAACCAGTGAAAGAGACTAAGCAATAATCCAATGACAGACTATAAAGATTTAATTGGGAGCTTCTTATTTTACCCAGCATTATTGCTTATTGAATTTTTTTTTTATTCTTTTTAGGACTGGTTGACCTCCCAAAGGAGAATTTTGAAGCATCTTATAGTGCTATCACATTACCAGAAGAATTTCATGATTTTGACAGTCATAGTATGAAGTAAATGATTATATTTTCGTTCTGTTTGATTTTCTTGATATTTTATTGTTTTCAAATTCAGATTTCATGGAAGCAAGTAGAATGTTGATAACAACTGAACAAGTACACATATAATTGACAAAGACTTAAATTTACTGTGAAATTCAAAGTACAATAAAAAATTTCATATTTACTGAATGTAATTTGCAATATTGATAGTATATTCATTTATTCATTCATTGAGTACCTTTCCAATGCCAGACAGCGTTCTAGGCATTGAAGAAATAGCAATGAATAAAACCAGCTCCTGGCCTCACGGATCTTACATTTTAGTTGGAGTGGACTGACAAAAAACAAAGACGTGAATACACAACATTCCAGGAGATGGTCAAATATGAAGAAACATAAAAAAGAAAATAAATAATAGAATAGTCAGGAAAGGATTTTCTGATGAGGTAAGAATAGAAACCTAAAGGAGCTAAAGGAGGGAATCATGCAGTGATGTGAGAGAAGAAGGTTCCAGGTAGAACAAGTGGAAAGCCCCAAAGCAGAGCACATTGGACATTTACAAGGAACAGCAAGGAGGCAAGTGAGACTGGTATGGAGTGGATGAGATGCTGAGTGGGAGAGAAATGAGGTACAGATGATGTAGGGTGTTATAGGCTATCATAGAGAAGCACAGAAGGGTTTTGAATAGAGAATAGAGGAGTGACCAGATCTGACTTGATTTCACCATGCTCCCTCTGGCTACTTACCATAAGAAAGGCGGCCAAGAACCTGTGAGAAGATTATAAGGAACAAAAGGCTGGTATGTTAGGAGCATAATGAATAAGGAAGAGAGTATCCTTGGATGAGTCCTGATAGGTTCATAGGGTTGGAGAGGCAATAGTGTCTATGGTCAGTTCTCTGCCTTCATCTTATAAAGGTGGTAGCAGTCAAATTATGAATATGTGTGGAAGGCAGAGCCAACAAGATTTGCTGATGAATTGGAGATGGCTCTAAGAAAAACAAGTGAAGGATGACTGTATGACTTTTGGCATGAGAATGGAGTTACCACTGAATGAAATTAGGATAACAAGAGAATGACAAGTTTAAGGAGGGGAGAGAGGAGGAAATAAATGAGGCTTTGGACAATGTATGGTTTTGATCTCAATGTCTATGTTCCCCTAAATTCAAATGTTGAAACCTAATCTCCAAGTTGATGGCATTAAAAGTTCAGGCATTTGGGTGGTGATTATGGCATGAAGGTGGCGAGCCTTCATGGATGGTATAAGTGCCATTCATAATTAAAGAAGTCTAAGGAAGCTTCCTTGTACTTTCTACACCTGAGGATATAGCCAGAAGGCACACACCATCGGCAGGGACTTCCTAACCTCCAGAAGTATGCACATTGAATTTCTGTTGTTTGTAAATTACTCAGTCTAATGTATTGTATTATAGCATTCCCAAAGGCTGAGAAGACCAAGGTGCCAGCAGATTCAGTGTCTGGTGAGAGTGTGCTTTGTGGTTCAAAGATGGCAGTCTTCTCCACTCACTGTGTTCTCATGTGATGAAAATAGCAAGGCAGCACACTGGGCCCAAATAAGGGTACTAATCCCGTTTATGAAGGCAGAGCCCTTATGATCTAGTCACTTTCTAAAGGCTTCACTTCCTAACAGCATCACATTCATGATCAGACTTCAGCATATGGATTTGGAGGAGACATTCAGGTCATAATGCTGTTGGTTAGCACAAGGACTGAGAATTGGCCACTGGATTTGGCAACCTGGAGATTATTTGTGTATATGTATGTATAAAAAAACCTTATGTTTATAAATACTATTGATATAAATCTCCTACATTTTTATAATAAAACTTGTTTTTGTTTTAGAGTTTTTTCAGTCTACTGTAAAATAATTGTGTTCTATTCATATGTTTTAGTCAGTCTTATTTTTCTCTATAGTTCTGTTGATGTTTCAGAAGATTTTAATCATAACCAAAGCAGACCAGAAGAAATTACACTTCGGGAAGATTTTGGCAGTGATCTACTTTTCCAAGCTGGGAGCTTTGGTGAGAATATTTGAAAAATCAATTTACAAGTCATAATCACTTATATTTTCATTTTTATACTGAAACAATGTCAATAGAAATATCTGTAGAATGAATATTTTCATGTATAAATATAATTCCCAATAAAATTTCCCTTGCCATTCTCAATTATAGATGTCAATGTCAAGACTCAGTCTTAGGTGTACTTCCTTTCTTAGTGTATAACAATTTATTGAACTCCTATTATATGTCAGATACTGTCATAGATATAAGTAGTAGTAACTAAAGTTAAGGAAGCAGTTGCTGCCCTCAAGGAGCATCAGGCTGGGAGAGAGACATACAAATAAATAGTAGCTGTAGTTAACAAATATACAAATATATTATATGTATGCTACATATAATGCCTTTGACTATCATATTTCCTCCAGTATATGGTGAATATCAGTTATAAAATAACAGATTTTAAATCAGCTTGGGATGAGAAGGAGGGAATGCTACCACACTGACTATACAGGTTGATCATGAAACAAAACAAAATTTTGAAATGTTAAAATATGTTTGGACAAGGTAAATGTACTTTAAAATTGAAGCAATGTAATGTAATTCAACTACATTTGTTTTTACTGGCATCTACCATCGCTTTCGTGTATCTGTCAGAGTTCAATCTGTGCCATGTTCATCTTTGAATTTCTTATAGTGCCCAAAACAGTGAATGTAGGAGAAGGATGGCCTAAACCTGTCTTGGGTTGGGGAGGGGTGGTCAAGCAACTAATGCTTGAGCTATATCTCTAACCTCCACTTCTCACCCTCACTCTCCTTCTGTAACTTTTGCTGTCTATAGTTATGCTTCTCAAACAATCTGTGGTGAAGGACTGTTTTTATAACTTTTGTCAATTTGCAATCTGTATTATATTTTACTTTTGTATGAAGTGAATGAATTACTAGAATTGAAAATGAATCCCTAGAAAATTAAAATTTTTAAGTCAAAATTCAAGCCTCAAGTTTTTGTTATTAGCATCAGCATATATAAAATTGCTTTGTAAAATTGCTATAAAACTTCCTGAACATTTACTTCTTTTTTGTGTGTAGTGCTGGGGGTTGAATCCAGGACCTTGCATATGGTAGTCAAGTACTCTACCACTTAGCTATATCCCCCAACCCCTAAACATTTGCTTCTAATTGCTTTATTTATTTTTTAGAGACCAGCACCAGTCCATAAACCATACTTTGAGTAGAACATGTCTCTTTCTGATTGTAACCCCAGGCCTAGAAATGTAGCACATTGACCAAGACATATCATATTCTCTACTGCCCAATACATCCTGTACAAATTTCCCCGTAAATGCTACTATTTCTCTTCAGGCATGAAACTTTGAGAGCACTTTCAGCTATACTTTCTATCAGCTTCATACTAGTGATAACTGATTTTAGAAAGACATCTGAAATGTCTCTTAGATATTCTTCCTGTTTACTTTCCACCATATAGTTCACAAATACCAAAGGCCTGGAGAACAGTACTATTCTTCTGTAAACCTTCCTCCATTCTCTTCCCACATTTTACACATTTCTGCAAGAACAATTGTTTTAAATTCCTCTTTTTTCTTATTACATTCCACTGCTTAAGTACATTGGGTCCCTATGACTTCTTATATCAAACTCTTCCCTATTCTCAAGGTCCTCTACTAATTTATCAACTTTATTCAATCAGCTTGTTTTACCCAAAATATAGACATTTTGATTTATTCAAGCATATGTCTTACCATCCAAGCAATACAATTTAGTTGTTCACAGTTCTGTATCTTATATAATTCAAAAAAGTGGAAAGAATATGTTCTTAGTAGATTGACAGACCTGAGTTTGAATGGAAGCTTTCTCTATTGACTTGCTGCATGTACTGGTCAGATTATGTAATTGAGGCTTACTGCCCTTTCTGTAAAGTTGAAATACTACTAGTAATGTGATAGTTTATTTTCTTTGCTCTTGCCTTTAGTCTTCTCTACAAAAGATCTCTTTAGAGTATTGAAAAGCAAAGATGTCACATTGAAGACGAAGGTGCGTCTGACTCATGCCATGATATTTTCAGTGGCATCATATGGTTGTGAAAGCCGGACATTGAACAAGAGAGACAGAAAAAGAATTGATGCTTTTGAATTGTGGTGCTGGAGACGTCTATTGAATATACCATGGACTGCCAAAAGAACCAACAAATCTGTCCTAAAAGAAGTACAACCAGAGTGCTCCTTGGAAGCAAAAATGGCCCAACTGCGTCTTACATATTTCAGACATGTAGTCAGGAGAGAACAATCCCTGGAGAAGGACATCATGTTTGGAAGAGTGGCAGGTCAACGCAAAAGAGGAAAACCCTCCACCAGATGGATTGACAGTGTCTGCAACAATGTGCTTAAACATAAATAAGATCGTTTGCCTGGCACAGAATAGGCAAGTGTTTCGATCTGCTGTGCATAGGGTCGCTATGAGTCAGACTCCACTCGATGGCGCCTAACAACAACAACAACAACAACCAATATGTGATTTTTCTGTCCTTCAAAAACTACCTCAAGCCTATTATGATTTAAGAAATGTTTAATATTACTCTATCCTGTTCTGGATTAAAGTATAGAATTGAGATAATGATTATTTCTTTTCTGTAATTTAAAATTTTTGCTACTTAGCCCAGGCTGGTCTAGAACTCACTATGTAGCTCCATTTGGCCTTGAACTTGAGATTGACTAAGGCTTATTTTTCTTTTTGGAGCTATCAAGCAGAACCTAGATGATGGGAACATATTCTTAGTGCTTTTTGGAAAAGTCACTGAATCTTTTCCATTGATCAGGTCTTTAATCCAGTGTGATGATGGTTACTTTTTTCAGCTCTTCCTTTCAAGAAGATGTAGGTCTATAGAAGAATGTTCATCATGAGAGATACCTCATCATTTTCTTTGCTGCCTAACATTAGCATCGGTCATTGGAAAGAAGAAAAGGCCAACACCTGGGATTTCAGACTTCTAGATGAAAATATTCGAATCAAAGAGAGAGAAAGAACATGCCAGAGTTGACTTTTGGTCCCCTGGAACTATCAGTATAACCTAGTATCTATCAGAAGGCAGATGGGAATTAGAGAAAACTGCATTCATCTCCTGGTTCTGTCTTTTATTAGGGTGTGACTGTGCATAAATTACAAAACTTCTCTTTGATGTGTTTATTTATACATGAGGATTATAATAGTATTTTATATTGCATAATGCACATAATAAGCATTCAGTTAATGTTAGCTGACTGGTTTTATCCTTTTTAGTACTCTATTTCTAGCTCTTAACATATTCAATAAATATTTATTGAATGAATGTTATAAGCCCACTCTTTAATATTTTACCTACCTTTCTATTTTCCTAAATAGGCAGATATGATCCTTATTTTCCAAGCTCTCATTATGGAGAAACTTTTCAAGGAATTGTCCTTGAAGTGATATGAAATAATATGTGGTCAAGCAGAACTTGACTTACCTAACGTAGAGGAAATCATTCTACTCCCAGAGTATTTCTATATTCTAGGAAATGATTAAATTATATCACAACTATAAATTCTACCCAATGTCTTGGTATTTTTTCCTATTGGGAAGAGTACTAAAATGAAATCTAGTCTTTACACATGAACTGAGTGATATCAGTTGAATAATTCAAATAGTTTTTTCAGCTTTAATTTTCCTCATTTATAAAATGAAGATGGATCATACTAGATAATGTCTTAATTTTCTTTCTCACCCCAAAAGTATGTTTCTATGACTAACTTAGCATTAATTTTATTTATTTATTTATTTATTTACTTACTTACTTACTTACTTATTTAGGGGAGGAATCTGAAATTCTCAGAAGACATAGCTTCTTTGATGACAACATATTACTGAACTCCAGTGGTCCTTTAATTGAACGTAGTACTGGAAGCCTTGTTGGAGAAAAATCTTTGTTCTATGATAGTGGAGATGGATTTGGAGATGAAGGAGCTACAGGAGAAATGATTGGTATGCTAGAAATACAGAAATCAAATGAAATGCTATAATGTATTAGTAGATTTATTTCATCAAATTAAAATTTCAAATATGTTTCTGTGTCATATAGATCAACTCAGTTTTTATACCAGTTTTCAAAATCTGTGATATATTTAGGATTGTTCTTGTTGTTGTTAGGTGCCGTAGAGTCAGTATCTGACTCATAGCAACCCTCATAGGGTTTTCAATGGCTCACTGTTTCAGGATTGCCTTGGGAGTGGATTGCCAGGTCCTTCTCCATATTTAGGATAGGCCTAAGTAAATAGCTATCTGTTTGGACACATTTTCCATTGTTGTTACTAGGTGCTGTCAAGTTGGATTCAACTCATAGAGGCACAGGCACAGACTCAGTTTTCAATGGCTGATTATTTTGAGATTGTCTCAGGAGTAGGCTGCCACTCCCTTCTGCCATTTTTTGCAGTGCTAGGGATTGAACTCAGGGCCTCAGAGAGCACAGAGCAGCACTCTACCAACTAAGCTAAACCCCAGTCTGATCCTGGACTGATCTCAGAAGCTAAGCAGGGTTGGGCCTGGTTAGTACTTGGATGGGAGACCACCTTGGAATACCAGATGCTGTAGGCTTGGGAGAAGGACCTAGTAGCCCATTCCCAAAAACAATCAGCCATTAAAAACCTTATGAATAGCAGAGAAGCACTGACATGGTGCGGGGCATGGCACAGTGTCAGGTACTGTTTCATTCTGTTGTACATAGGGTCACTATGAATCAGACCTGACTCAACAACACCTAACATTTTCCACAGAAGTTGGGAATTACTGCCTGTTTTTATTTTTATAAATTCCTAATTTTTGGAGAAGAAGAAGTAAGGTTAGTACATCCCTCAGAAAATATATTAGATTATATGCTGGAAAATATTGTCTTCTTTAACACAAATTGTGGGATAACTATTCTAAAGAATCTTTCTAGCGCTATGTATTATCATTTTATATTTATATTATGAGATTAGTATAAAATAATCATAGAAATATGCTAGAAAAACTAAAGAAACTAAATGTACACATTTTAAAGATTGTTAACTGTTCATGTCAAATATAATTTAAAAATTTTACGCTTTGCACTAAAACTCCAGTTATCCCTTCATAATATCTTACGTAAAGTAATGTTAATAAATGTTTAGTGAACAAATGACAGATTAAAGTCTTTATGACAAAAGAATTTATTGTGTTTTTAAGACAATTTATTGCAGGATGATAAGAATATCCTATTAGAAGACATGCATTTGGACAGAGAAATTTCCATGCCTCCTGAGCCTCCCAATAGTATAGTGGGTATGTTGACATTTTCTTTTCTGTACAAAGTGGACAGATACTAATATATGAATTAAGCCTTAGAACTTCTGAGTTTAAGTAGCAGAATAGCATATTGAACGGTAATAAAGAACTTTGTCTCTCAAACTCTCTTAGTCTAAACTCTTGGCAAAATAAAATAGGAAGTAGACTGCTGTTGTTAGGTGCTGTCGAGTCGGTATCTGACTCATAGCGACCCTCTGTACAACAGGGGAAACACTATTGTCAGTGCTTCTCTGCTGTTCATAGGGTTTTCAATGGTGGATTGAATTTTGGGAGGGGGTTACCAGGTCCTTCTCCCAAGCCTACAGCTTCTGGTGTTCCCAGGCGGTCTCCCATCCAGGTACTAACCAGGCCTGAACCCTGCTTAGCTTCTGAGATCTGATGGGATAGGATGCCACAGGGCTACAGCTGCAGGCACAGACTCTGTGGAAGGTACAATGAAGGGTATTTAACCAGGATTTGTTTGCTATGAGAGCACATTTAACTACTCTGCCAAAATTCCATGCTCGCTTGCATTTACTTATTTACTTCTGCTATATTTTGCAGTACTTGGGGGCGGGGGGGGGGGTTGAACCTAAGGCTGCCTTGCACATACTTTGCAAGTCCTCCACCACTGAGCCCTTTTTTTTTTTTTTTTTTTTTTTGAGTCAGGGTCTCACTAAATTATGCAGGCTGCCTATAGCATTGAACTTACGCTTTTCCTGCCTCTGTCTCCCGAGTTGCTGGGATTACAGATGTACACCCCTGTACACAGAAATACTGTGCTTTTAAATCCTAAAAATAATATGTGTAAGAAAAATTATAACATAGTATGGCTTGACAATCTGTATACAGTTTGAGAGAAATTATATATGTGGAGATATTTTCCCTACTTGAAATTCTTACAAAAGTACCTCCAATGAGTTGAGATCTTTTAGGCTGGTTTTCTTAAGAATTAATAGTATAATTTTGATTCTTCATAACTTTTAATGTTACATTTGTTTTCTAACAAAATAATAAAAATTGAAAATGTAAAGAATTAGTCAATAAGTCGGGCATGATGATACACACCTATAATCCCAGCACTCAGGAGGCAGATGCAAGAGGATTGTCACAAATTCAAGGCCAGCCTTGGCTACATTGTGAGTTCCAGGCCAGCCAGGGTTACATAGTGAGATTCTGTATTAAAAAACTGAAAAGAAAAAGAATCAGACAATAAAATTTAGTTATGGTTCTATATGAGTCAACTGATAATGATTCAGTAGAATATAAATGTTTTAGCAGACATATCAAATTTATGTCAGTCATTTACTGCCATTCCTACCACTGTATTCACTTCTTTTGTGATTATAGACTAGCCTTACATGTGTCATGTGCAAAAGAGTATGATGATACTTGACTCATCTAAATACTCTGGGGCCCAGACCATATAGTCACTGAGCCTCTTCACCTCTATTAAATATGTGATTCTAGGGATTCATATATATAGCAATATAATCTTCAATTAACTTTCACCTTAATTCTCATATAGTCTTTTAGTTTGTAACATAATCATGTTTTTATACTTTATGGTGCTGTTAATCAGTAGAACCAGATAAACCAGATGACGTATGTCTACCTGAAAAGGAAAAATTGGATGAAACATTATTATCAAATGAAGAAGAAGGATTTGCTCTTGACCCAATTGATGTTTCAGGTCAGAGACATTCATGTTTTGATTTTTATATTTGGTACACTGCTATCTGATTTATTTTGAGATATGTGAATAATCCACAAGAAATTATAGAGAGTCGTCAGTTTAATAGTAGCATTTATAGTATAATAGAAAAGGCGTGTGTATGGAATTTGAGATAATTCTTTCATTACATTCAATCTGTTTAAATCATATGTCCAATTTGAGAAATTGGAAAATTTAAAACTGAGTTCATTTCAAGATGTTATTGAGACATTACTCTGTGTTCGGCACAGGGATGAACAAGACATTGTTCCTGCCTTTGAGGCATTTCAATCGTAATCAAGATGAATAGACATGCAAGTGAATGTAATATAAGGAAGAATAGAGGCACTATGCCACCTAACATTTAACCTCTAACATTTAACATGGATTTAGGAATAAACAATAAGTGTGAATCTAATATATAACTAGTCCTTTAGGAACATTCTAGTTTTAAGTTGTTGTTGTTAGGTACCGTCAAGTCGTGTCCAACTCATAGCGACCCTCATAGGGTTTTCAATGGCAGATGGTTTCGGGATTGCTTTGGGAGTGGGTTGCCACGTGCTTCTCCTGTTTTTGCGGTGCTGGGAATCGAACTCAGGACCTCAGAGACTGCAGAGCAGCGCTCTACCAACTGAGCTAAATCCCAGCCCCTAGTTTTAAGTAGTATAACTAATATGAATTTCAGTTCATAAACTCAGACATGCAAGGAATAAAACATACAACTTTTTTCTTTACCTAATTCAACTCTGATACTCTGTTTCACAGGGCTGGGAGGAAATTCAGTCTGCATAGCTCCCCTATCGGTCTTGAGCCATGTAGTACCAAAGTTTGGGCAAGGAGTGTGGGAGGTAGAAGTGAGCCCCTGGTCACCAGCCACACCAGTTTGTAGTGCCAACTATCCTAGTCACACAGCCAGCCCCCCTAGGATCTTGTCATGTTCTTAGGATTTTACGGAAGCACATCATACAAGCAGGTTCTTGTTCCTCATGGCTCCATCTGATTTCAGGTCTTCATCCATTCTGGTAAATGTAAGTCTTCCTCCTCTTTTGCAGCTTTACTAAAGAAAAGCTTGACTTCTGCTTTCTGCCTGGCAAAATTCTCTAAAAGAGTGAAATCCCATGGACCTAGCTCTACCTACTTTGAATTTATAGATGAATTTTAGTGGGGGAAGAAAACATACTGGATGAATACAAATTAATATTTCAGAAAGTTATCTTGTTATGTAGGCATTTTAGGAAGTCTCAGATTGGTTAAATTCCCTCTCAATATAGCCTCTACTCCATGTTTCCTTGGTTGCCCATTTTGCAGGTCAACAAAGTCCCTCCCAAGCACTTTCAAGCAACACTTTAATGTATCAGCTCTTGGCTTCTCAGGCACTCTAGCTGTGCAAACACCTTGCAAAGTGTATTTTCAGAAAATGAAGGATTTTCTTTCCAATACAACACTGCAGGTTGTATTGTGCTACACATTTTTAGATATGTAGTGCCTAGAATATCATTTTATAAAGCTGTACAACCAAACACATTTATGCCTCTTTCTCTTAGACATTGCTGAGAAAAGCAAAAGCAAAAAGAGACGATTGCTCATAGATCCAGTCAAGGAGATAAGTAGCAAAACAATGCATAAGCAGCTTACTTCCTTTGCTGATACTCTCATGATTTTGGAACTTGCACCTCCTACCCAGAGGTTAATGATGTGGAAAAAGAGAGGGGGAGTGGATACACTTCTGTCCACTGCTGCCCAGGATTTGATTCATGCTGAACTGAAAATGGTAATAGTCTCCATCCATTTACATGACTGCAATGTTTGTTTATAAATAAATAAATAAATCCATATTTACAAAAGAATTTGAAGTTGTGAAAAACAACCTTCATTTTAAAATTAATTTGTTGAATGTGTTTATGAATTATAGTTTTTACTTTTCAGCATATAGTCTTGTGTTTTATTGAATTGCTTTACTAGTACAAAAACAAGAAATAAAAATACATGTTTTTGCAGTTGTTCGAAAAATGCTTTCTGTCCTCTGGCTCTAAACTTGGAAGAAAGCTGATGCAAAAGGAAGCAGTAAAGGAAGAAGTGGGAAATCAAAACATAGTAGGTAAGACTTCCTAATTCTGTTTATGTTGAGGGGAGTGTTGTAGAAACAAAAACCAAGGTGTTCATAAACAAATGAGTGGGAAAGGAAACGGTGGTATATATACATCATAGAGTTTTATTCAGCCATAAAGAAGGACAAAACTATGTCATTTTTCTGGAAAATGGTGGAACTAGAGATCATCATTTTAAGCAAAATAAGCGAGATCCAGAAAGACAAACATTGCATGTTTTCTCTCATATGTGGATATTTATTGTTGTTGTTGTTAGGTGCCATCAAGTCAGTGTCCAACTCATAGCAACCCTACATACAACAGGCGAAACAGTATTGTTAGTGCTTCTCTGCTATTCATAGGGTGTTCAATGGTGGATTGATTTTTGGGAGTGGGTTGCCAGGCCATTCTCCCAAGCCTACAGCACTTGGTGTTCCCAGGCGGTCTCCCATCCAAGCACTAACCAGGCCTCACCCTGCTTAGCTTCTGAAATCTGATGGGATCAGATGCCACAGTGGTACAACTGCAGACATGTGGATATTAGGCTTCAATACTAAAATACACAGGTCATAAAAGTAGAAGGGGCCTATGTAGGAAAAGATAATGGATTAAAGAGAAGGGGGAGGAGGCAAGAAAAAAGGTTAATAGGAGAAAGGAAAGGAAATATCACATATTTTGCCCTTAAGGCAAAATTGGGAGGGATATAGATAGATGTACACACAAACAAGACATGTAAGTAGAAGGGGGACCATTGGTGAGGAGGAAGGGAGTGGGAGAGGGAGTTTCATGAGAGGGTACTGGGGAGGTGAACATGAACAGTATACAATGTATGTAAATGTCATAATGAGATGCAGTAAGTTGTACACTAAAAATTACTAATAAAATAAGATTACTGGGGAAATATCATTTTACATTTCAGAATGAAAATGAGACCCAACTCCATACTTTCAAGTATAAATGCTATCTCTAGAGAAGTATTTTAACTTAAAATAATTAGTTTAGTATTGCATTTTTCTGCTTTTCAGATCAATTTTTCTCCTAGAGACTTCATTTAAAAAGATAAAATACATATACTATGTGGACTATTTTTACACTTGCTCATTCTTACCTCCCCCTTTCCCAAAGGCAGTATTCACCCACCCTCAAAAAGTTAAATATTTATATTTAGTAAGATAGTGCTCCACTTTAAAACAATTTATATGAAAAACCAGATAGAGGTAAGAACAGTACTTAAACAATATAATTAGCCTGAGAAATAGATACTGCCATCCACCCAGAGGATTCATGGAGTATTAATAATCACTGATTACTGTTGTGACAGTTATAAAGTAATAAAACTGACTTGTGTGGTGAGTGAGCCTCCTCTTTCCAATCACCTTTCCTGAAGGCATTAAAATGTACTTAACAGCAGGGCATGGTGGCACATACCTTTAATCCCAGCACTCACATGGTACATGTGTATAATCTCAGCACTTGAGATGCCAAGGCAGGAGAGTCAACTTGAGATGGAGGCCAGCCATAGTGAGTTTCAGATCACCTGGGATACACAGCAAGACCCTGTCTCAATTAAAAAAAAAATACTGAGGAATATACCACAATGAACTTGAACTACCCATGTTGTCTTGTGAGTAAACATGTGAGAGTGAATGAGGAGGGGATGGTTGGCAGAGGATAGGGAGGAGAGGTGATACAGAGACAGAGGAAGGGAAAAGGAAGTTAAGTATATGAGAGTTAGGGGAGTCATAAGAAAATTTGTGCACCCTTTGCTCAAATTCTTGGCTTCCTGGTTGTCTGTCATGTGTTCTTATGTAACAACTATATCCCAATTTAAGTTTGAAAGGTATCTTGGTGAAATCTGCCTTATTTCCTTTAATAATTTAGAGACATCCATGATGGAAGAGCCAAAATCCCAGCAAAAGTTAAGGGAACCCCAAAATTGGAAGGATGTGATTGAGGAATCTAAAGAGAGCTCTCATGAGGGCATCAATAAAAATACAAACTGTGAGGTAAGTTAAGCCGAGAGAATCATAAAAATATTTTGACACATCTATAGTGAAGGATTGTTCATATTCTGATAAATCTTCTTACATTTATACTTCATATTTCATCTCAAATTGTTCTATAATATCTTTTATAAGTAGTAGTGCTACAAAATAAAATATGGTTTGGATCCAGAAGACAATATTCTCTAGAAGTTTAGGATAACAAATCACAAGATAAGGTAGTTTCATACTGAGATAGTATTTTACATGATACATCAAATGAATGATTGTACTTGAATCTGGCTGTATACTAAGAATCCTACCAGGCCTCAAATTTAGAATGGCAAGGTATCTTTTAAGACTCTAGCCAATAAGCCTATATTTTGTTTCTCATCATGAATTCACACTTCCTACCTCTAAGAATAGTATGTTATAGGCCTACTATTTGAAAGACTATCTAAAAGTCTATAGCCAAAACAAAAATGTTTTTGTCAGTTTGAAGAGACAGGAAAATAAAAAATTGTTTTAAATTTTTGTTTGAAGACATAATTTTTATTTGAAAAGCATAGTTATTTGAAAACATAGTTGGAAACAATGTGCTTTAAAATATTCTCTCAATTGTCACTGAAATATAATAGTCACACCAAGTAAAAATAAGCCAGTGCTTTTCTAATCTGTTCCATCATCACTGAATTTTGATAACCACTTAGGGAATTCAAAGTTAACCCACATTGAAACTGAATGCCTTGGGAAGAAAAAGTTTCACAGTATATTCAAACAGAATGTGTTTTACTAAATATTTGATAATATACTGGATACTGGGTTGCAGTACTATCTTCCTCATTTGGGCTTGGCCATATCTTAGAATGCACTTAGAGAAATTATAATTAGTCAAGCTTGTTTAGTTTGTGATTTTTAGAAGGAAAATAGGATTGCAGTTATTATAGACTTATTAGTGAAATAGATTTTTTCCATGTGCTTGAAGTGGAAAGAAGGAAAGAGATTGATGTACTAGTTCTTTTGAACCTTACTCCTTTACCCTATGCTATGCTTTAATCTTCAATTCCATTCTTATTTGCTTCCAAAGTGGTGAGCAAATGTGAAATATAATGAAGTTTTGGAGCAGTTTGAAGGTACAGGAAAATGTTGACTCTGATTAATCATTCTCAAATCTTCATAAAACAGAATTTTCATAGCCAGTAACTACAAATTTAAGAGTATCTAAAGTATAGAATAGTGATAGATATTAAAAGAACACAATAAGGCTCCACAAATGTGTATAATAAAGAATAAAATACAATTCCTTATATTCACTAAAATTGTGAAAACCTGAAGTGAAAACTCAAGGCAACTATCAAAGGAAGCTCTTACTTAGTCAAGATCAGGGATGGCAACTGGGGAATGAAGCTTGGAGATAGCTTGAAGATGAAGAAGGGCCAACATCTTTTATAGCAATGAAAAGGGGATGATGGGGAATGGAGAATTTCTGGCTTTGTCTTTTTCCTTCTTCCTTTATGTCTTTGTTTCCTTTTCAGAGACATAGATTTTTCTTAGCCATTGCCAGTGACAGCTCCAGCAGTGGGGGCAGGAATCCTGTCATGGCCCTGGGTAGGGATATTAATATCCCTTCCCTCACTTTCACTCCCTCTGCTTGCCACTGCAGTCGTCTTTCCTCTGCTGCCTGAGACTAGAGGTAGGGAACTAGGGCTAGAAAAAGTGCTTCAAAGGCAAGTGATCTCAGTAGCACAGCAGTAGAGAGTTTGACATGAGGTCTGCAGTGGTGAGGGAAATAGGAAGGAAAAGGATAGGAATCAAAGAGGGAAGGGATGTGTAATTCTTCATTTGTGAGAAGCACATGGGAAAAAGGAATATTTAAGTCAAAGACTGCCTGTCTGGAATGTTTCAGAAATAACATTTTGAGAATGTGGGTAGTACTTTAAGAAATGTACATTTATGTGATTAAAGTATTTAACCACTAATAGAATTACCTATCTTTCCCTAATTTGCTTCAGCAAGATATTATTGAAATGGTTTCTCCTGCTGCTGAGGGATCGTCTTTAATGAATGCCTCCTTGACCCAAGAAAATTATCCAGTTGAATTGGTAAATATATGTACAATCTTGGGGATATTCTTAAAAAACTGTTGCTAAATATTCAATGTGTTATTTATCTACAAAAAATTTTATAGCTGCCACATTAGTTTCTAAATTTATAATTTATACTCATGTACTTAACAGAGATGTTTAGCCAGGCACGGTAGTGCACACCTATAATGCTAGCATTTGGGAGACTGAGGAAGGAGAATCACAAGTTCAAGTCCAGCCTGGACTACATAGCCTAGACTATGCTATTAAAGTGCTAGAGTTTAGCTCAGTTGGTAGAATACTGCTCTATGCACTCTGAAGCCCTGGGTTTGATCCCCAGCACTACAAAAATGGAAGAAGGACAGGCAGTCCACTTCCAAAATAATTAATCATTGAAAACCCTATGAATATCAAAGAAGCACTGACATAGATCTGGGCATGGCATAGTGTTGGGGAGTGTTTCATTCTGTTGCATATAGGGTTGCTATGAGTTAAACCCACTCAACAGCACCTGACAACAACAATGCCATTGAAGGAAAAAAAATAAAACAAAACAAAAACAAAAAACCCTGAGCCAGGCATTGTGGCACATGCTGTAATATTACTCAAAAGACCGCGGCAGGAGGATCATGAGTTTGAAGCCAGAGGCAGCTTGCACAACTTAGCAAGACCCTGTCTCAAAATGAAAACTAAAAAATGGTGGCTAGAGATGCAGCTGAATGGTAGAACATTTGCCTCGGAGGCATGCCTTGGTTCAACATCCAGTACTATGCAAAACAAATAAGAAACAGAGAGAGAGAGAGAAAGAAAAGGGTGGGGCAAGAAATGTTTGTAAATAGTTTGATAAAACATATATAATTTCTCTGACTTTTTTTCTTTTTTGGTGTATTTTGAAACTTCAAAAACTTTTAAAGGAAAATGTAAAGTTTTTATGCTTATCAAAGATAGTGACAGGTTTTTAAACGTTAAGAATCACTGTCATATTCATCTCTACATTTTTAGAGAAACCATGTTATATTTGGAACATAGCCCAGGGCATTTGAAACTTTATTTTATTTACAATTAGTATGAACATCTTTTCCTCAACATTATATAGCTGAAGGCCTATTATCTGTACAAGAATTCTGGAAATCAGAAAAAAAAAAAAAAAAAAAGGTGTGCTGAAAGAGCCACATGTTGATAGCAAAGCCAGAAGTGAAATCTGATTCACTTGCCTCTTTATGTATTACTGCCTATTTCCCTAGCCCTTTTCCCAGAGTACTCAAGGCATTTTTAAGATGTAAGGAATTTTGCCTGCAGCCGTATCGCTGTGGCATCTGATCCCATCAGATCTCAGAAGCTAAGCAGGGTCAGACCTGGTTAGTACTTGGCTGGGAGACCACCTGGGAACACCAGGTACTGCAGGTTTGAGAGAAGGACCTGACAACCCACTCCCAAAAAACAATCAGCCATTGAACACCCTATGAATAGCAGAGAAGCACTAATACCGTTTCTCCTGTTGTACATCCACTATGAGTCAGACACCAACTCGATGGCACCTAACAACAACAAATTTTAGCAAACATTTTTAGTAAATGATATCAAAACACCTATTAATGCCTGGTGTTAATTTTAACATAAGTTACCTTTATAGTAAGTTCTGACACTATTAGATTGTTTTTACATTCATGAAAAACAGATTGAATTCTCTGGATAATCTAGGACAGAATGAATAGCCTGAACTTTTTACCTGAAACATCCAAACAGCTCCACCAGAAGTGAGTTGATTCATTTCCTCCATTCTCTTTGCTTCCAGAGACACAGGTTATTTTCTTACATGGTCAGGCAAGCCACAACACAGCACAAGTTCAGCCATTCTAATAATCCACTGGGCTTTCCACACAATGGATTCAGGTGTAGAGTATCCAGCTAGATCAAGTGGATAGACATTAACAAAATACACCGACTGTTTATTTTGAACTTTGTTTCTGGTTAGTTTAGTTGTGTGTTGTAGGTGATGCTCCATTTTCATAGATCTTTAACAGTGAGCTTTGCACATTTCAGAAATGGCATTTATGTATTTCACAATAAAATAAACATGAATAAGTGGACGAACTAACTTGCCCAAGGACAGACCAGAAGGGAATAAAAAAATGTGGCTAGAGAGATTTGGAAAATTCTTCAGAAAAAGAAAGTGACCATATTTTCAAATCAATCAGTCAAGAATATAGGATAGGCAAGATCAGGCAGCCAGTACACCTGGTGGAAACGAGGACTCAGCAGTTCCTAGACTAAGTCAGAGTTTTAGCCTCAAATGATTTAAAATGTCCTAAGGAATATTCTGGAGCTTTCTGAAATCATCTCAGAGTCCATGAAATTGAGAGCACTTTTTAGGAAGTGTCAGGACTCCAGAGTGATACATAAAGCTAAACAGTGGCATGTGATAAAGGTGACACAGATAGATGCTGTTGGGTGGTATGGTCAGAGTTTGCCTAGAAAAAATGATAAAGTCAGTCAGATCTGTGCCATTTTCCTGCCCCCAACCCTTTGTAAGCCTGTTCTTTTATCAGATTGGTCAACACTTTTCCTGTGTCCAGTTTTAGTCCTTGGCACAGAAGATGTTATTTTGAAAAGAATTAGATGAGTTTTTTTTAACTGGCAAGGGATTTTAACTTTACAGTTTTAATATTGAGGTATTTCTGAAAGTGGTTAATCTTTAAAAACTGAAAAGAATGAACCTATCCAGAAAATATGGTAAACTATGAGTTAATCTTATTTGAATAAGGAACTCAAAATCAGAAAGGTTTCTAAACCAATTGTCACAAACTATTAAACACCAATTATTTCTAGAGCTTCTATATAACCAGCTAAGTTCAGGCCTTTCAATGCATTTTTCTATATCTTTATATTTATTCCTGTGAGCTGAGTTCTGAATTGACCAGACTAGGTTAGTCCTAGCCAAAAGTGGCTGACTTTGCTAACTTTACTTTCCAAAGCACTTCAGGGCAGAGTACTCTGGGATGCATCACCAGTGAAGACTGCAGAATCTCATGCTTTGAGTCTCCTTCCCAGAATATAGCCTGAGGAGTCTAGGTGTAATCCCACACAAGTTGATCAATATTTGCAGTATTCCTTTTTGTGGGGGAATGCTGGGAGGTTAAACCAGGGCTTCAGGCATGCTTTGTAAGTGCTCTACCACTGAACTGCAGATTCGACCCATTTTTTTTCTTTATTTTATTTTATTTTTTACATTTTTATTTTTGAGACAGGGTCTCACTAAGTTATGCAGGCTGCCCCTGGCCTGGAACTTGGAGATCCTTCTGCCTCTGCCTCATAAATCACTGGGATTATAGGCATGAGCCACTGTGCCTGGTTTATGGTAGTCTTACTCTCTCCATTGTCACACTAAAACCTATTTATTTGGCAGGTATCAATATTTTAGTTGTATTTCTTATAGCAACTAACACTATGCTGGGCAAATAGTAAATGTTCAATAAAATTTGCTTAAATTCTTTATTTACTAATCATTCAAACAGGAGTCATCAGGCAGTGAACAAAATACTGAGTCAGAAAAATGGAATCGAAGATTACTTGAGATGTTAAATAGATTACGGGTAAGATGGTAGCATTTGTCAACTTTATTTTTATTTTTAAAAAACAATTACATATTGACTTCATGTGCCTAGACAGTTACGAAAGAAAAGTTTTTCTTATGTTTTTGTTGAGGCAAATTCCATTGGGGTGAAATGATTTTGAGTGATAAGGTTAGGTCTAAATGTAGAAGTTTGGTTTGGATGCCTATGTATTCTAATCAATTTCTAATCTATACTAATGTCCCTAGACATTCTATGGACATTCTCATTTTTAGCCATCTGTCAACTAATTTTAAAAATGGAACTATGTTTATAACAGTTTAAGAGCAATAACTCAGGTAATTGTTAAATTTAATGTATATTTTTATCAAAATAACACATGTATATAAGTTCAATGGCACTATGCTATAGGCTGAAAAGGGAAGGCAGCAAACCTTTGTTCTACTTCTCCTTATTCCAGACTCTTCTTCACCAGGAACAACTATATTAAGCTGTTTCTTTTAGTACTTATATCCACATTTCTAATTAACATATTTTATTGCTTTTTCTTGTTATCTCAGCTTTAAATTTTATCTATTGACTTCTTTTGATAGAAAATGAAAAATTAGCTTAGTTACAGTCCCCATCTCCACATACTTCTAGCATAGTATTCCGTGTTTATACTGTTATAGTTGTAATAGTTACAGTGCAAGTTTACTTGTGTTAGAAAGCCAAAACAGCTTCATCTTTAAAAAGACAGAAGTATATTTCTCTCTCAGATAAAAATCCAATCTAGTATGCAGCTGTGCTCAAAAATTTATCAAGGATCTGATTTCCTTTTTCTTGTTTTCCTTATTCCCAAAATCTAAAATTTCTAACCACCTGACCTGTATGTATTCTATTCAGCAGCAAATCTTTCTTTAAGGGTACAACCTGGAAATTGCATGTGTCACTTTTCACAGTTTACTGACCAGCAAGCACTTCCTTACATTGCCACATCTAGCTAGGAAATGTAGAACTGATTTAGTAACCTTAGGCCCAGGAATAATTCTGTTCCTATGAAAGAAGATAGTGAACATTAAGGGACAACTAGCAGTTTCCACCACAAAGATTATGTGAAAATTAGTTGAAACTGAAGCTTCTTAGTATAATTACATTTCTTTTCTTATAAACTTAATGGTTGTGTTGTTTTGTTTCAGTTCATCATTATTTTTTCCATTGCTTAATGTCCATATATCCATTCTTAATTATATTTTCAAACTCTCTGGCAGTATAATAAAACTTCCTTTAATATATATACCAAATATGCCAATTGATACATTGATTCCATTTTTTTCTTGAAGGTAAATGCTCTTGGAGCTCATTATCCTCTTGTTCTAATCCAAACTAGTTGCTCTTTGGGTATTTTCCACACCTTTTGTCTTGGGACATTTCTTTCTTAGTTCCTGTGCCTTGATCTTCCTTTATCTTAATTTTTTTTGGTTGTTACCATCTTCTCATAATTTCCTAAAATAAACAGTATTTAGGAGATAGAGACTGCACACAAGCCTGAAACTTTATTTTACCTCAAACATCATTTACCTTGAACTTCCAACATAAGTTGGAAATAATTTCTCTCAGATGATACAAGGTTTGTAGCAGTTCTGTTGTTGTTGTTGTTGTTAGGTGCCGTGGAGTCGGTATCCGACTCATAGCGACCCTCATAGGGTTTTCAATGGCTGAGTGCTTCAGGATTGCCTTGGGAGTGGATTGCCAGGCCCTTCTCCCATTTTTGTGGTGCTGGGAATTGAACTCGGGTCCTCAGAGACTGCAGCGCAGCGCTCTACCCACTGAGCTAAATCCCAGCCCTTGTAGCAGTTCTAGGATTCTTGTATTATTGTTGAAAATTCAGTTGTTGCCTTGGTTCTTGATCCTTTATAGATGATCTTTATTTTCTCTTTGGAAGCTTTGAGATCTTCTCTTTATCCCTAGTGCTCTGAAACATCATGATGATGTGCTTTGGGTGTTTTATGGCTTTTTGTTTTGTTTTGTTTTGCTTTGCTTTTTTTTTGTTTTGGGGTTTTTTCATTTATTTGTTCCCTGTTTATCTATTTTCTCTTCTGGAGGGCTTCTGGACCAAATAATAGATCTCCTAATATGCTCTCTTAAATTTTTAAAAAAAAATTTAGCCTGTATATTAATTTCCTTTGTATTTTTCCACTTTTTAGAAGACTTCTTCAATTTCAAATTTCAGTTTTTATGAAATTTTTATTTCTGCTTTCACCTGCATTCATTTTTTGTTTTCTAGAAGTTAGTTTTCTATTGGTTTGGTTTGGTTTGGTTTTTTTCCAAAATCCTATTATTATTATTATTATTATTAGTAGTAGTAGTAGTAGTAGTAGTAGTAGTAGTAGTAGTAGTAGTAGTACTTGTGCATGCTAGGCAAACACTACACCACTGAGCTACACCCTCTGCTGTAGAATCTTATTTATTTATTTATTTATTTATTTATTTATTTGAAATCTTTTTAAAGGCATGGTTAACATACAGTATCAGTCAGCTGGTACAATGCTGTAGTAGAGAAACTGACAGAAACAAATTTATGGGAAGAAAGATGTATTGGGCACTCACAGTTACATGATCTCAGTCCATAATGGCAGTGGGGCAGGTATAGCAGCACAGGTGGCAGGGCTGTGGTAGTCAGCTTCACAACATAGTGGATCAGAAAGCAGAGGGCAGAGAGAGTAACAGGAACTGAGACTCTGTGTAAAACCAGCCAAAGGACCACCCCCAGTGACCTACTTCCACAAAGCTAGACCCCACCTCACAGAGTTCCATAACCTCCCAGACAGTGCCACCAGTTGGGGAACATGTGTTTAAACACGTGGGGGACATTTTAGATTCAAACCATGACACAATAAATTGCAATGTGTTTAAAGTATAGTAGACTATACTTCAGGTGGTATACTATATTAGATAAGTTTTGACTTATGTATTCATCTGTGAAAACATCACCACACTCAAGATAATGAAGATATCCAAAATTTCCAAAAGTTTCCTCTTGTTCCTTGATGGTCTCTTGCCCCATTCCTCCTACTGTGCACTTCTCAACCCCAAGCAACTACTGATCTTCTTTCTCTTGGTGTCATCCTAATCACTTTTCAGAGATGTAGTTAAAAACTTCTCTTAACTTCTAGCTTACAGCTTTCTTTTGCTCTCTGCATTCTCTTTCCATAGTGATTCTCTTGAATGTATTCCTTTTTGCTCTTTGATGTTAGAGCCTATGTCTGGTGGATGCTTGGTTATCTGTTTTTGTTTAAGAGTGAGACACCAAACAACTGATTGGAAGTTAGTTTCACATGGATATGACTAGCTAGCATGTAGTCTTGTGGTCTTGAGAATGACTTAACTGGGCAGTGCCCCAACCCCAGATACCATTATTCAAAGTTTTTTTTTTTTCCCTTAGAATGGTCAGTTTTCCCAAGGCATCTTTAAATCTACTTCCTATATAAGCATGATGCCAGTAGTTCAAGAACCAGCAGGAGGTTAAAGAGAGGCTGGTTGTCTTACTCTACAGGTGCAGAACATCACATGATCCCCCTGTTTGTGGTTTAATGCCTCTCTTTTCCCATCCATAGTGTCCATGTCCCAAGTCCAGAGTTTCAGTGGTTGGCATCTCCAGAAAATGAACCTTCTTGCCTCCTGTTGTGTGTGTGGTGGCTCTGCTTCTGAGAGGTTGTGGAGTGGACAGAGGGTCTAACTTCTCCCAAGTGGACTCATGAAATTCTGTTTTCAGTCTCATCTCCTCATCCCTAGCCATAACACTCTAATATCTCCAGCTCCTGAGTTTTCCCAGGGTGTTGTACTTCAAATTTGTGTGCTTTTTACTGCCTTTCCTCCCTGTTAATACTTAGGTTTTAGTATTCTCTACTATGTTTAGCTAGTTATGTCTTCTCTCTTTGTCTTTATCTCTTTTGTCACTTTTTATTCCTCAGATCCTGGGCCACAGATCATACTTGTACAATCTGTGGCCTGTTAGGAACTATGCTGAGGGGTGGATGAGTGACTGAAGCTTCATCTGTATTTATAGCTGCTCCTTATCAGCTCATATCCTGAAGCAATCCTTAGCCCACCCCAACAACCCTGGTCCATAGAAAAATTGTCTTCCGCAAAACTGGTTTCTGGTGCCCAAAAATTTGGGGACTGCTGCTTTGGATGGTTTCTGAAGGGACCAAAAAAAAAAAAGTCCTAGTTTTTATGTAAGGAGTTATTTTCATCTATATTTAAATACTTTATTGTATCTCAATTATTTCTAGTAGATATACATGTGGTATCATGAATCTAACAGTTTTTAATCTGTACAAAGAAACTGGGAAATGTTTACATAGTTATGTTTCCCTGCCACTGAAACTTACACATGGACTTCTACATTTACCATTAAGACTGTTTTATAGTCATTCCCACCTCTAATACCTTCAAGGAGAAGAAGCCTGTTAGGCTCATTGTTTTCAAAGTATTTGAAATACTGCAGATTTTTTTCTGCCTACAAATCTAGACTAATTGTACTTTCCATAGGAGATATTTATATTAACATCAATTTTTGAAAAGACCTAGCATTTGTATGATACATTATTAAATTTGTATAACACTTTACATTTCTTTTGCATGCGTTTTTGCAATGAACCAAGCCTGTGCTCAGTCACCTATGGTGTTTTTGTAAGTTTATCACTTCTTTTAAAGATGGCATAGTCACTTAGCAAAATTTTTAGTATTTTGGTGTTCATAATGTATCCATAGCCCACTTTACTTCTAATGATTTGTTTCCTTTTCCTTTCCTCTTTTCTAATAATTCTCCCAGGAATCCAACAAGATGGGAATGCAGTCCTTTAGTCTGATGAAACTCTGCAGAAATAGTGACCGAAAGCAAGCAGCTGCCAAATTTTATAGCTTTCTTGTCCTAAAAAAACAGCAGACTATTGAGCTGAGCCAGAGTGCTCCCTATGCAGATATCATAGCTACAGTGGGACCAATGTTCTATAAAATGTGAATGAAATCCAGAACATGAAAGTTTATATCATCACTGGCATTTCTGTATAATTGTTCAATTTAATGTAGAACCATCTGGAGGAGCTGATGATTTGAAGCATTTCATAGATGGGCTGATTTAAATATATAGTATTTATCATTTCCCTGATTTGAATGTTTCATGTAGTGTATATTTAGGATACATTTAAGAAATACTATAAGCCTCTGAGAAACATTCAATGATGTTTTTTGAAAAGCTATTTTACTCTGGATTATTTATTTAAATTTTGTGGGTTAATGAATAATTACTACTTTGTTTATACACAGACAATAATTTGTTTGCTTCTACTTCATATATCATTTTTAACATGACCTAATGCCATGGTTTTTAATCTAGTATCTTAATTGAATAATTACAAAATTCATCCTTGTTTTTAATTACTTGAGTGTCTTTTAGTCTATTTATAGATCATTTAGGTTTTTTATTTATTACTAATAATTATTATAACCACCATTAATGTCTCAGCACAACCAAATCTGCTTCTTATGTTTAAAAATGCAGATACTTATTCAACATACTGTGTGCAGCTTCAATTTGAGTAAAGATCACTATAATAAATGTTTTATTTGGTGTTTACTGAACATTTTTTACATTAAAACCATTGGTGTTTCTTTTTTTCTTAGTTGAAGTTTGAGTTAGGAGATTTTGGTCTTATGCTTCATGATCTCCAGAGTATACTGTAAAATGAAGCCCATAGCATAGCCCCTTTGAATATATAAACTATACAATGTAAATATCAAAATTGCCTTTTAAGTTTCCTCTTTTTAAACTAACATGCAGAAAAATTGAGTTCCTAATTTTGGTGCACAGTTTTATAAATTTTAACACACACACACACACACACACTTATAAATTTTAACACACACACGCGCGCGCGTGCGCTTTCTGTAACCATTGCCACCATTAGGATACAAATATTAACATCACTGTAAAAAAAACCCTTGTGTTTTCACTTTGTAGTCACCCTCTTCCCCACTCAAATATCTAGTAACTACTTTTCTCCATGACTATACTTTTGTCTTTTTAGGAATGTCATGTAAATGGGATTATGTAGCATGTAACTTTTTGAGACTGGTTTCTTTCACTCCCTGTAACATCTTTGAGATTCATCCACATTGTTGCATGTGTTAGTAGTTTGCTCCTTTTTATCACTGCGTAGCATTCTGTTGTCTGGATATACTACATTTACTTATGCCTTGAACATTGAAGTTATTTCCAGTTTTGATATTTACTTATAATTAGAACTACACACATTTGTGTACAGTTTTGTGTGATATGTTTTCATTTCTCTAGAAGTGGGACTTCTAAGTCGTCGTTAGGTACCATCTAGTTGGTGTCTGACTCATAGCGACCCTATGTACAACAGGCGAAACACTATTGTCAGTGCTTCTCTGCTATTCATAGGGTTTTCAATGGCGGATTGATTTTTGAAAGTGGGTTGCCAGGTCCTTCTCCCAAGCCTATAGCACCTGGTGTTCCCAGGTGGTCTCCTATCTGAGCACTAACCAGGCCTGACCCTGCTTAGCTTCCGAGATCTGACAGGATTTGACGTAACAGTGGTATAGCTACAGGCTTCTAGTACATAAGATAAGTATATGTTTAACTTTATAATAAGTTACCAGATTATTTTCTAGAGTGTATATACCATTTGGCATTCCTACTAATAATGTATGAGAGATCCACTCTCCTTGTTATTTTGAAATAATCATAGATTCACATGCAAAGGTAAATAACACTATAGAGTGACTTCATAACATTGTCTCCCAATGGTGACATCTCACATAACTTTAGTATAATATCATAGCCAGAAAGTTGGCATTGATGCTATGCACCCACCTGATTCAGATTTCCTCAGTTTTACATGCACCCATTTGTGTGTACGTGTGGATTTTATTCTATACAGTGTCTTCACATGTGTAGCTTAGTGTGAGCACCACTATAGAGAAGAAATAATACAGTAAAAAAACCACTTTAGCAAAAAAAAATTAAAAATAATAACAGAATGGTTCCATCACAAGGATCATTTATACTACCTTTTGTTAGTTACAGTTATTGCCCTCCCTACCCTCTCCCTAACCACAGGAAACCACTAAATAGAGAGCCACTGTTCTCTCTTTCTACAACTTTGTCATTAATACAATTGACTTTTGTGGGTTAACTATATCCAGTGACCTGGCTACACTCACAAAGTAGTTCTAGTAGGTGGTTTTGTTTGTTTTTGTTTTTGTAGATTCCTTGAAATTTTCTACACAGCAATCATGTTGTCTGCAAAGAGCGAGTTTTATTTCTCCATTTGCAACCTGTATGTCTTATTTCTTTTTCTTGCCATGTAATATGGACTAGAATTCTAAATGTGATGTGAGACTAGACATCCTTGCATTGTTCCCCATCATGTTGTTGCTAGGTGCTATTGAGTTGGTATCTGATTCATAGCAACCCTACGTACAACAGATGAAACACTATTGTTGGTGCTTCTCTGCTATTCATAGGGTTTTGAATGATTGTCTTTTGGGAATGGGTTGCCAGGTCCTTCTCCCAAGCCTACAGCACCTGGTGTTCCCAGGTGGTCTCCCATCCAAGTACTAACCAGGCCTGACCCTGCTTAGCTTCTGAGATCTAATGGGATCAGCTTCCACAGAGGTAAGGCTGTATGAAGTTGCACTGTTTACACTGAGATCATCCTCACCTCCTTCATCCCTCCACATTGGCCCTCCTCTCCATCCCACCTTCTGCAATCTTCATTTCCCTCTGCTAGTTCCCTGCCTCCTTCTTTCTATTCTTTATATTGTCACTTCTTTGCTAAGTTTAATTGTGCATTTTTATGTATCAATGTATGTATATAGGATTTTTTCTTCCTTTATGTATGATTCAGCTCCCACATATGAGTGAGAACATATGGTATTTCTCTTTTTGAGCTTGTGTTCATTCTCTTAAGATCATGTTCTCCAGTTCCATCCATATTGCTCCAAATGATATTTCATTTTTTATTGCTGAGTAGTATTCCATTGTGTATGTGTACCATAATTTTTTTTATCCATTCTTCTGTTTATTGGCACCTTGGTTGCCCATCCTTGCTATTGTGAAAAGTGCTGCATTGATTATGGAGAGGCAGGTGTCTCTGTGGTATGATGACTCGTCTCCCTTTGGGTATATTCCCAGCAGTGGTATAACTGGGTCATATGGCAGTTCTATTTTTAGTTTTCAGAGGTATCTCCAAGGAATATATTCTTAATTGTTAGGTAACTATCAATAAGTGTCAATTGGACCTAGTTGTTGATGGTGTTATTCTGTTCTTATCTTTGTTTATTTTCTCTCTACTAGTTCTACTGATTACTAAGAAAGGAATGTTTGAGTCTCCATCCATAATTGTGGATCTGTTTATTTCTCCTTCCAGTCAAGTTTTGCTTCGTGAATTTTGAAGCCCTTCTATTAGGTACAGATGTATTTATAATTATTATATCTTCTTGATGAAGTGACTTTTTATTATTGTATAATGACTATCTCTGTAATTTTTCTCTCATCAACTTTTTCTAATATTGATATAGCCATTCCAGATTTCCTTTGAATAGTGTTTGTATGGCAAGTATTTTTCCACATTTTACTTTTTGTCTGCCTCTATCATTATATTTAAAGTGGATTTCTTATAGATCACATCTTGTTGTTGTTGTTAGGTACCGTCAAGTCGGTATCCGACTCATAGCGACCCTCGTAGGGTTTTCAATGGCTGACTGTTTCGGGATTGCCTTTCTAGTAACATCATTTTTAACTTATTTAGAATGATGTCTTTTTTAAACTATGTGTTTAGACATGTTTGGATTTTTCTGCCATTTGATTTTTTGTTCCCTGTTTGTTCCCTCTATTTTTCATACCTCTGCTTTTCCCTTTTTTGCCTTCTTGAAATATTTGAACTTATTTTACTATTCCATTTAAATATATCTATTGAGTTTTTAGTATATATTTTATTATAAAAAATTTAAATGGCTGCTGTAGTGATTACAAAATACAATCTGACTTTTCATACTTCACTTAGAACCAGTATTTTACCACCTCAAGTACGGTGTAGAAACTTTACACCAGTTATGTTCCTTTGCAATTCCTCTTTCATACTGTAGTTGTCTTATGCATTTCATCTGCATACATTAAAGCTCCATCAGACAATGATACAGTTGTTGCTTTCAACTATCAATTGTCAAACATTTTAAAGAATTCAAGAAGAGAATAGACTATAAAATTTACTCAGATATTTACCATTTTTGTTATCCTTCCTTCTTCCTGGTGTTCCAAGTTTCCTTCTAGCATAATGTCCCTTTGTCTAAAGAACTAACTTCAGCAGTTCCTTTTGGTCAAATCTGTTGGCAATGAATCCTTTTAATTTTCCTTTAGCCAAGAATGTCCTTATTTTACTTTCATTCTTGAAAGATACCTTTGCTGGGTATAGCAACTGGTTGACAACTCTTTTCTTTTGGCAGTTTATTAAATTTTTTCTTTTTCTTCTGGCCTTCATGGTTTCCAGTGAAAATTCCACAATTTTTCAAATTGTTTTTCCTATGTAATTAATGCATCATTTGTCTCTGATTGCCTTTTCAAGGTCATTTTCCTGTTTTTTGTTTGTTTGTTTGTTTTCAATGGTACCAAAAAGTATTGTTTATATCATTGTTTGGTTTATTCACTTTGGTGTCCACTAGAAAGGTGGAACGTGGGCTTTTATTTGCTTTGCTTTGCTGTCTCTGTCTCACAGTTTCACCTACAACTGAAGCCAGGTGATTGGAGGCCCAAAAAACAACTCATGCTGCCTCAGGACCACAGCTATTAATAGACTGGAGTTTTAGACACCTGTGGCTTTCTGCTGTCACAGCCTCCTCTGCAAGATTACCTGGGGACTGGGTTGTGAGAAAATGGAGAAAACATTTGAAAAGAAAAGAAAAATTATTTCCTCCACTCACTTTGAGCATTGGAAGTCTCCATTCCTAAACTCCAACTGAGAATTAAGGGGATTGTTGGAAGCTTTGTGTTGATTCCCAATTTCAGATTTTGTTCTGTCTTGAGACTAGGCTGGGTAATATGTCAATATCTCAAGACTATGTCTGTCTTGAGACTAGGTTGAGTAATATCAGAGGAAACAAAAATGGTAAATTCACCACTTTGTCGGTGGTTCATCACATTCTGGCCTTCTTCTCCACCTTGGCTGCTGGTGTTTTCAGAATCCTTAAGTAGTAACCACATGTATTTTGTTCAGGTTTTATTCCTGCATTCAGTGGGAGGAGGGTGCTTACTCAGAATTGAACAGAAAATTGCTCTTCAAACTAAAAGAAATTTAAATATTTCCCAATTAGTGTAAAACAAAATTATTGATTTCCTTATAACTTTATCTTGTTTTATGCATATAACCCTCATTTGTTGCAATTTGCATTATAGCTCAACACTGATTCTCTTCTTAATCACCTGATTTCTGATGCTCAGGAGAATTCTTTACTGACACTGTTCCAAATGGGAATAGCGTGGTTGGGGGAAAAACAAACAAACAAACAAACAAACAAACTTCTTATGACAATCTGAGAAATTTTCTCCCGCTAAATGTACAATGATTACATGGCTTGCTTTGGTTTTGCTTTGAGTATAAAGAAGTCACATATAATTTAAGAGAACATTATTGCAGATAAAACATCTCATCAACTAACTTGCTAAGACAGCATTAGATTTTTTAGAGAGCACACCTCAGCATTTTACATGGCTTTTTCAACTACAATTTCTTATTCTGGCTACAATTGCTCTGCCATGTTTTTCCACAACACATAATATAATGAAAATATAGTGAAATGAATTAAAAATCAGTTTAATTGGACAGAGGGAAAATATAACTACTGCCAATTTTTTTTTTTTTTTTTTTTTGTACTGGGGGTTGAACCCAGGGCCTCACACTTGCATGCTTTGCAAGTGTTGGGCCACTGAGCTGCACCCCCAGCCCATTTTTTTTTTACTTTTTGAGACAGGGTCTCGCTAAGTTACACAGACTGCCTCTTGTCTCAAACTTGCAATCTTCCTGCCTCTGCATCCCAAGCCGCTGGGATTACAGGCATGCACCACTGCGACCGGCTCACTACTGCCAAATTTTTATGGGCATTTATTGCAAAAAATTGATAGATTTACTATAAATTAGACCTATAGAAAAAGAATTGACTTTGAAAAGTAACAGGAAATTTAAAACAATGTTTTCTTCATGTACATTATAAATATTAACTATGTCTCATTGCCAGTACCGCAGTCCAGTACTGCAGAGTCATGAGGTAACTCAGTGAAGTTACTTTGCAAATTACTCTTTTGAAAAAATCAGCTTGGGGTGGAGAATAGAGACTACCAAGTTCAGCCTTGGCAAGAGTAGATGGAGACTTGACTTAAGAGACTTCAGACATAAGGACTTCCAGGATGGCATCTGGCTGAGTGCTCTTATAGAAAACTGGGCCCTCTTCAACAGAAGAATGGATAAAAAACTATGGTATATATACACAATGGAATACTATTCAGCAATCAAGAAAAATGAAATAGGGTCATTCGCAGCAAAATGGATGGAATTAGAGAAAATTATTTTAAGTGAACGAACACAAGCTCAGAAAGAGAAACAACACATGTTCTCACTCATATGAGAGAGCTGACTCAAAATTACA
>VMDO01000787.1:0-84298 GCA_007922755.1 Pedetes capensis | reverse complement strand
GGAGGGAAGATAAGAATGAGGTCAATATAAATGGACTAGAAATCGCATGTAATTGTTCTAACAAGATAGAAACAAAGACCACTACAGGAAAAGTTTCTATCTTAAACAGAAATGGAACCCAAGGACATATAGAAAAATACTATATAGTAAGATAGAGAAGACTTGGAAGGGAAACTTAGATGGGAAGGGAGGGAGGGGGGAAACATAGAGGAGGGTAAGGGGTAACCTATATGAATAATGCTTATCAAATTGCATATATGAAAATTGTCACAATGAAAAGCATGTCAAAATGAATCACATTATGATGTACATTAAAAATTTCTAATAAAAAAAAAAAGAAAACTGGGCCCTGGCACAATGTGTGATTGCTCTCTCGTATACTCAGCCAGTATTTATTGAGCACCTACTATGCATTAGCCTGCAGCCATAGCACTGTGGCATCCGATCCCCTCAGATCTTGGAAGCTAAGCAGGGCCAGGCCTGGTTGGTACTTGGATGGGAGACCTCCTGGGAACACCAGATACTGTAGGCTTGGGAGAAGGACCCAAGGATCTGTTCCCAAAAATCAATCCACCATTGAAAACCCTATGAATAGCAGAGAAGCACTGACAATAGTGTTTCACCTGTTGTACATAGGGTCGCTATGAATTGGATACCGACTTGATGGCACCTAGCAACAACAACAACTGTGCATTAGGTACTGGAATATAGCATGTAAAAAGCAAACTTACTTCCCTCATGAAATATACATTCTAGAGGGAATGATAAAGGAAACAAGTAGTAAATATACAGTATGTTGTTATTGTTGTTGTTAGGAGCTATTGAGTCAGGTCTGACTCATAGTGACCCTATGTACAACAGAATAAAACATTCCCTAACACTGTGCCATGCCCAGTACTGTGTCAGGGCTTCTCTGCTGTTCATAGGGTTTTCAATGGCTGATTGGGAATTGTTTTGGGAATGCGCTGCCAGGTCCTTCTTCCATATAATACATATATAACATGTTAGCTGGTAATAAAAATAGCAAAACCATGGTAAAAGAAAGTGGGGAAAGGAGTTTGTCATTTATGTAGAGTGATCAAGGAAGGCCTTGATGAGATAGTGACATTTGAGCAGAGACCAGGATGAAGTGAAGAAGAAAACCATAAGGATATCTAGAGTGTTCCAGGCAAAGGAGACAGCAAATATAAAGGCCCAGAAGTGGCCCAGAATTGGTCTCAGCAAGGAAGACAGTTTGATGGAAACTGAGTGATGGAGAAAGCTCAGTAAGACATCACAGAGCTGGAGTAAATGAGGGCAGGTGGCAAAGGAATCAGCAGATGGTTTTGAGCAGAGGAATGACTGATCAAAAAGGGCTGGTTCAGAAAGGGAGAACCCTTCCCACTCCATCCCACTTCCTGCACAAGGAACAGATTTAAAACAAACAAAACAAAACACCCAGGCCCAGAGAGGGAGTTACCTTAGCTAAAGTTGGATCACTAGAAGGGAAAGGGCTAGAAAGGAAAAGTGGAAATTCAGTTTCCTGGCCTTTTTGGTCCCCTATTTCCCCCGTGATGTCAGATAGAACACAGAAGGGAAAGACCCATAATGAACACCTTAGGTTGTGATTGCTTGTCTGTCCATGTTAATACTGCCATATTAATACTGCAAAGAAAAATATTACTGTCCTCAGATGCTTAAGATTCCTGCTCTCATTTTTCTTAGCAATCCAAGTGCTGTTCACACCCAGCGGCTCAGACTTGGTTTAAATAGTGAAAAATGTGCTTGAAGGCGTTCAGATAAAATTACTACTTGACATGAGCTGTGTGCCAGGGAGTGATTGGTGTCATCATCCCATGCTACAGATGAGAATGCAGAGGCCCAGAGAGGTGAAGGGCCTTGTCCAGGGTCACATAGCCTGTCAGTGGACTGAGGCGCTTTCCACCACGCCCCTCCTCCCAGCTCTGCACACAGGCTAGAGAGGACCCCTTCCTAGAGTGCCAGTGTCCCTGCTCCTGGGCTTTCAGGAGCGAGATCAACTATCTCTTTAAGAAGGAAAGTGAAGACGGGCCGCTTACGCAGCTGCCGGCGAGCCGCCGACTGGCTGGTCCCCTCCATCCACCTCTCCCTCTCCTCCCTCCCTCCCGCAGCCCCAGCCCCGGCGAACACCCGGCTCGCCGCCTCCAGCAGGGGCCCCGGAGAGCAATTCCGCTGCCGGGGCAGGGCAACCAAAGCCATGGAAACCTCCGCAGGTGATGACAGAGGCCCCGGTGATCTCCGGGCCCACCACCCAGCTGCGCCCGCCGCACCCCACAGTGCCAAGTGCGGAGGGAGGAGGGGCGGCGGGGCGGATGGGGCCCGCAACAGGCAACCTGCCCTCCGAGCTTTCTGGCTGCGGCGGCCCAGCTGTCAGTGACCTGGGGCTCAGCTACCCCGGAGGCCCCCGCCCGCGCTCACCCGCCCTGTCTGTCTCTCTTTCCTACAGCCGCAGGTTGCTGATCAGGGCCAAGCGGCTGCAGCAGCGACTGCAGAGGCGCTGCGCCAAGCGGCGCCGGAGTCCTGCGAGTCGGCGGGACTGCGGAGGGCCAGTGGACTCAGGTGAGGAGGCCGCGGCGGAGCGGGAGGGGGCCCCGCGCTGGACCCGGGCTCCTGGGGGCAGCTGACGCCCACTAGCTGAGGTGGATCCCTCAGGGGGTACCGACCCAGGAGGGATTCATCATGACTCATTCTAACCCTGCCTTCATTCCTCTCCATCCTCCTAAGCACAGGACACCCCCCCCCCCCACACACACACACACACACTCCCAGGGGTGAAATTTACTGATTGGAGGCCCTTGGTTGCAGTTGGGAAGATGTCCAAGGTGGGCAATGATTATGAGGGTTTTTAGGGAACTCCCTACCTTCACATTCCTATTTATCTTCCTCTTCTGGCACTTGGCAAACATGTAGGCTTCTCTTTGGAACCCCACATCCACTCCAAGGTCAAGTGCCAATGACTGTTTCCTTCCCATCTTCCCCTCTGAGAAGCATCAGGGCCCTGCAGTAGATCTAGGGAAAATGCCTATGACCCCTAGAGTGGGCAATCTGCCTCAGTCTCCCTGGAGCTTCCATGGCGTATGCTGCTTTCTCTTTCTACTCCCCAGCAGGGAGCCGGGCTGTTTGCAACACCTGCCAGCCTAGGAAGCCCCATATTCCCTGCCTCAACACTGTAGGATGAAGGAGAGGCCTGGTCACATATGCCGGTTTCCTTGGCCTTCCCTGCCCATCTGGTAGTGTGGGCTAGGCTGCAGGAGCTTCCCAGAAAAAGATGATCTTTTCAGGCAGGGTTGTGTAGGGACAGTGCCAGAGACTGGGTTCTAAGCCTTTAACTTGCTAGCTGGCCCCAAGTAGCCATCTTACAATTCTTTGGGTGTGGGTGTCTGTCTGCTCTCCCGTTAAATGCAGGAGTTGGAAGATGGTCTGGATAGTTTTCCTATACTACTTAAGCTGCTCTTACATGTCAGGGGAACTCCTCTAGGAGAACAAGTTCAATTTAGGTCCATGGAATAATAGGGATTTCCTCAGCTGATCTCTTTCAACTCTGGGCTTCTCAAGTGAAACATTGACCTTGTGGGTCTCCTGGCCCTGGAGGCATCCGACAGTCCTACAGTGACCTCCCTGCACTGACAAGCAACTTCCCTTCCCCAAGCTTCAGCTTCCTCATCTGTAAATCTGGTGAGAGGGACACAGGCCGGCCTCAGAGGGCAGTTGTGAGGGTTAATTGAGATGGGTGTGGAAGCTCCTGAAACAGTGCCTGTGCCCACTACCTAGAAGGTTCTCAGGAACTCAGGACTTGGGAGACAGCCTCAGGATACCCTTTGTCCCCTTCCCCTCCCTTGCCAGTCTCTTCCATGTCCCTATGGAAGGTGTCACTGCCAGGGGACAAACGAATGCTGCAGTGTTCTGGAGCATGTTGGGCCACCAGGCTAAGGGCCTAGGCAGCAATCAGGAGGTACAGATACTTCCTCTGCAAAGACTGTGACATCATTCTAGCAAATGATGATCCCAAAGAGGTGTGTACAACCCAGTCCTGAGCTGGAAAACGCTGGCATCCATGGGTGGAGTCTCTCAGGGACCAGAGCATCTGAATCCTGTGTGCGTGAAAGGAGCAGAGACTAAGGCTTCCAGATTTCACCTGAATCCCACTGCTGTGCTCTTGCCTTTGCTGGAGTCTCTCCCTATATTTTCCCTAAGACAAGGGAGTCACAGTTTTTGGTGCTCCTATTTTCTATTATTTATCTTCCTTTCACTGTCATTGCAGCCTACCACCCAACCTTTCTTGCTCTAGTTTTTTCCACAGATACTTTCCACTTTTTGACAACATGATACAGGAGGTTCCCACAAGGTGGGGTGGGGCATTTTGCTGCTGGACCATTTAGACCAAAAGAAATCATCATGTCCCCCTTCTGTTCTGAATCCCCCTTAGACTATGAACTCCTCCTGGCAGAGGCTCAGGCTTTTCCTCTCCATGTCTCCAGCCTCTAGCCTGTGGCTAGGCACAAAGTAGGTGCTTAATAAGTGTTGAATTGAATACATTTCAGATGAAGTTCCCAAGCCAACTAGGTAGGGGAGAAACCACATGTATTGATGGTATAGGTGAAAGGACTTTTCAATATAGGACACTATACAAGTGTTGATCGTCACTATTATTGCCATTACCAGTGGCTAACAGATATTTCACCTGCTCCTCAAGGGCTCCTGACTAGAACCAAAGGGGCCAGATGTGCCTGGGAGGGTGACGATGTTGGAAAACAGGGATCCAGATGGTGCTGGCTGGTGTAAGACAGGACTGTGAAGGGAAGTGGATTGGAAAGAATGATTCCAGCCAATGCTGTATGAGGGAAACAGGAGAGGAGAATCAAATGGGCCAGGACAGGTAGGTGGTGGAAAGTCACCAGACCCAGGTCCACGGCCCATGCAACCCTGCCTCATTGTGTGACCTTGGGCCAGTCAGACCCCGCCATGTCTCTGCATCCTCATCTGTGTGCTGAGGAGATTGGACTAGCTGATCCCTATGACCTCTTCTTCTGGCTCTGAAATTTTATCAAGTGAGCTTTTAAAAATAAAAATGGATAACTATTTATTACTCTAAATATCTCTTGTGGACTACCAGACATTACTTATTGCAGGTAATCTCACAAGTTATATCTATTTGAAAATGAGAAGATCAAGGCTTAGAGAGATTAAGGGATGTCCCCGTGGCTGCAGAATTAAGAGTGGTGAAGTGTTAATCTGACTCAGAAGTGCATGTTTCTCAAAGATCCTGCTGCTTCCCTGCACATACCTTGCTGTCGCGTGAGTTATGTGTGCACTTGTGCACAGGCACAGAGGTTTGGAGCCAGGAAAGTGGTGAGGGATTCCAGATTTCACCTGAATCCCACTGCTGTGCTCTTGCCGTCCCTGGAGTCTCTCCCTATATTTCCCCTAAGACAAGGGAGTCACAGTTTTTGGGATTCATGATGTGAGATCAGATATTTCCCAAAGTGACTGCTGCAGCCGGTGGCTGCGCTGTACTGAAGAGCGTGTGAGTCAGGGCTGCAGAGATTCACCATTAGCTCTGCTTTGCTGATGAGTAGTGAGCTCCTTTTTGCAAAGGACAATGGTAGTCATGACAGACACACTTATTGAGTGCTTCCTATGTGCTGTGCTCTGATTTACATGGGTTCAGGCATTAATTACCCAAGCCATTCCAATATGTAGGGCCTATATATCATTTTCCCCATTTTACAAGTAAGGGAGCCAGAGAAGGTAGGCCAGGGTCTTGCCCAGGTTTTTACAGCTAATGTGTTACAGAAGCTAGAGAATGCGTGCGCACTGGATTGGGAGTCAAGGGGTCGCTTTTTGTCTGAGCTCTGTCATTGGGTAATCTCTGGTAAACTCTCTCCCTCTGAGAGTCAGCGTCCTCATCCCTTAAATGGATCAGATGCACTGACTGGATCTAAAAGGCCTAAATGTGACCTTATTCCAGCATAGGAGTGGAAGGGGTTCCTGGTGTTGCCAAATTTGGCTGAGCATTGGTTATTGTTTACTAGGTAGGCCCTGCACTCAGTGCCCAGGATGCAGGAGAGAGTAAGAGGCAATCCCTAGTTTCAGGAAGCTCGCCTCTGACAGAGGGAGAAAGGCCCTATAATATGTAGGTATGGAAAGGCATGTAGGAGCCATGAGGCATACTCATACGCAGTAATCAGGAACACAGAGAGGGTGGCAGATGGTCTTCTCCCTGTCCCATCGCGGTGAATCACGAGGGCTTTAGGGGGATGGTGCTGTCATGATCTTATTTCTGTCACTGAGTTTGGGAATAATATTAAGATTAATATGGTAGTAAGGTTCTACCCAGCTTGGACATTTTCAAACCATGCGAGAGACCTGTCGGCTCTTGTCCCCAGCAGCTCAGAAGATGGCCACAGAGCCTGAAGAACCATCCAAGCTCACTCTGTGGCCTAGTTCCAGTTCAACTACCCATTTGTCCCAAGTGGACCAGAACCTCTCCTGTCCTTAGAGACTTCTAGAAGCAGGACTCCAAAATGCCTGTTGGAAAGGCTATCCAGCGCCTGGGGCCATGCAGCACATGTGGGCGCTCTCCCTCCTGACTCTTGTCAGCGTTCTGACTGTCTGGAGGAACAGCTCACGCCTGGAGAGCTGGAGGCTTTACCAAAGGTTACTCAGCAGGGCTGGCCCCTGACTCGTTCCAACAGAGACTGCATTTCGGAGCCACATGGACTTTTTCTGTATCTAGGACACCAGGGACTGACAGCCTTTTTTCTTCTGGTGGGCAGCTTAGTGCTAAGGGAAGGTTTCACGCAGGTGATATTGAGCTGAGGGCCCTTGCAGAGGGGGAGGCCTGTGTTCCCCAGGCTGCTTTGCATCTCTTAATGGATGGATATTTATGAAGTGTTTGTCACATGCCTAGCACTGTCCTCCGAACTGAGGTACGGAGGCCAACCAAAAAGGAGTGTCTGGGAGGCAGCCCAGTGTGATTGAAAGAGCCAACACCAAGGAATCAGGAGACACAGGGCCTCATCCTGGCTCTGCCATGGACTCACTGGGTGGCCTGGCACCAGGCCCTTTACTCTTCCACACCCACAAAATGGGAATCAGAGGTGATGATCTATAAGGGCCTTTCAAGTTCTGATAGGCTAACAATTAGGCAAGGCTTTCTTCTGTTCTGCAACCACTTGAGGGGGTACTAGGGGGGCCAGAGTGTAGATAACTGTAACTTGAGGAGGAAGGAGATAAAAGTAACAAGAGGTCTGAACAAATGCTCTGTGGGTTTGCTGGGATGGGGAGGGGGTAAGGAGGGGGGCTTGGGAATGGCTCAATTCAAAGCCACCCTTTCAAAGATAAGACGATGCAGCTACAGTAGATGGACTGTGGTGTGTTTTGTTGTGTAGTTTGAACCAGGAAGAGCAGCAGAAGCCTGCTGTCATATGGGGACAGGAAGGTTGGGTAGCAGGGCAGTGATTCCTGGATTTGGACTTCACAGAAGTCTGGACATCGGGGATCTAGCCTAGGTTGGCCAGCTAAGAACATTTCAAATATTGCTTAGAGTTCGTTTTACGATCATATAGCAAGAGAAAGAGTGTTTAAATACCTTTCACCCCCAAATAAGGAGGATACAATATCAAGAAATAAAGGGACCACCATCAAATTGAATACATTTTTAAAAAACTCACTGCAGGCTAGGGGTATAGCTGAGAGCCAGAGCACTTGCCTAACATGCACAGGGCCCTGGACTTGATCCCCAGTGCCGGACGTGAGGTGGGGGGTGGCTTACTATATTGCCCATATTTTGCGCACTTTACCCCAGACAAGTGTCCTTGTGTTGGCTCTGGAGTCAGGCTGCTTGGGTTTGCATCTTAACCAAGTGACTCTTTCTCACAGAACCTCTGCTTCCTCTCCTATAGAATGCAGGTATGATGCTCTCTGTTTCCTAAGGTCATTAGGAGGTCTGGACACAAAATAAAACACTAAAGCAAGAAGCCCAATCACAGATGTCCATAAAGGCAGAGCAGGATGGATGGGCTGTTTGGGGAACGTAGCAATTTGTTCCCTGGAAAGAGGCAGCCACCATCCTGCTCTGCCATTCTGTCACGTAGAATGTGGCCCCAGTGTCCTCAGACCTGCTGATCTGTAAGACAGAAATCTGGATAATGGTGATGATATACCCTAACTTTTAAAATGTGGCAATGAGGCAATATTTTCAAATGCACATATTAAATGGTATCTGGGATGGGCCATCAGTCAATGACCTCCCATGTAGGTTTTGATGCCTGGCACACAGTGCTCAGCTGTTGGCTGGGCTACAGAGGAGGGCAGACAGAGGAGACAAGGCTGGAAAAGCAGGCCTAGGCCAGGGCAGGCTGGGAGTTTAGCTTTACTTTGGCAACTTGTGGTCTGTGCTCCTGGGCCCCAACTTCAAAGGCCCTAATTGTGCCCCTTTGACTTTGGCAGCATAGTCAGGACTAAGCTTCTGGGAACTGAAATTTCCAGCTATCTCTGTACCCCCTTGAACTGGCCCTAGCCAGGCCTCCTGACCACAGGGTCCCTGGAAGCTTGGTTGGCAGCCACTGAAGAAGAGTCTTTGCAGATGGCTTGTGAAGCCTGGTTCAGATGCCACCCTCAAAGGCAGTGTGAGGAGAGGCCCCTGGCAGCTCCATGCTGGGAGGGGCGGCTCCCATCTTTGGAAGCTGGCTGGCTTTCTGCTCAGGTCGGGATGTGTTCTGGCCATATGCAGCTTTGCAGTGTGGCCCTGCAGGAGAAAGTTGGGCTTTGGCTGCAGGAGTAGCCTAGAGCCTTAGAGAAGAAGCCTGGAAGCCTTAGGGAAGAAGCCTAGAAGCCTTAGAGAAGAAGCCCAGAGCCTTAGAGAAGAAGCCTAGAGCCTTAGAGAAGAAGCCTGGAAGCCTTAGGGAAGAAGCCTAGAAGCCTTAGAGAAGGACCTCTGAGGAGCTCTAATGAGCAGGAGGAACCCCACTGATATGGTTTCAGGATCTTCTGGGATTCAGATTAAAGCCACTGATGACAATTGATGTTCTTGTGGCTCCAGTTAATCAAATATTCATCAGCACCTAACATGGTAAGGTTCTATTCTAGCCATGTGGGGAAAAAGGAAGAAGTGTTTATATCCCTTCATTCAACCAGTGTGTGCTGGGTGTCCACGGGCAGTGAGATGGGCTCCTTCCCCTCAGGGAACTTTCTAGTCTGGCTGGAGGGAAGATGGATGGACCATGCCCTGGGCCTGGCACTCAGAAATATTAATAACAGCTGCCATTGGACTCCGTGCCTTCAGGGCATTAGATGATAGCCATCAGAGTACCTGGTTCAGAGGGCGGCTTAGGGATCAGCACAGCACTCAGCACTGTGCCTGCAACTCAGCAAAGTAGCCACATTCTCACTGGCCTGGGAGATTAGATGGACCCAGAAGAAAGGCAAAATATAAATAGCAAAACAATTCAGGTGTAGCTCAGTGGTAGAGAACTAGCCTAGCCTGTGCAAGGCTCTGGCTTCAATCCTCAGTACTGGAAAAGAAACAAACAAAAAAACAAAACAGAAAATCCTCAGGCCCACTTAGTGTATGTTATCCACAGTTTACAAATGGAGGACATGAAGGCTTAGAGGGGAGAAGTTATTTGCTCAAGGTTACACAGCTTCTGTGTAGCAGAACCTACACTTAGATATGGGTCTGCTTGGCATTGGAGCTGTGTTCTTCCCTCTAAACGATATTACCTCTAAAGAAATGATTCATAGCTGGTCACTATGGTGCGTGAATATAATCCCAGTGACTCAGGAGGCTGAGGCAGGAGGATTGTGAGTTTGAGGCCAGAGGTAACCTATGCAACCTAGCCAGACCATGTCTTAAGATAAAAAATTAAAAAGGGGCTGCAGGTGCAACTCACTGGTAGAGCACTTGCCTAGCATGCATGAGGCCCTGGGTTCAACCCCTAGTACTGGAAAGAAGAGAAAAGAAAAGAAGTAAAAGAAAAGCAAAGAAGGAAGGAAGGAAAAAAGAAAGGAAAGATTAGTGACAGAAATAAGTAAAACTACCATTTACTAAACACATACGACAGGTGAGGCACAGTGCTACTGGGAGAAGTGGGAAGTTTTTGCAGTGGAGAAAACTGGGACTCCTAGAAAGAAGAAACTGCCCCAAAGTTATGTAACCATGCCATGGTTGGGTCAGAATTCTAACTCTTGTGTATTGTATGTGGCTTCCCACACTGCAGAGACAGAATGGCACTCTTCAGGACCTCAAAGAGAGTCATGGGAGAGAGTGTGGGTTTCCACACGTCCCGAGGGCAGGTACTTTTAGCAGCAGTAAAGGAGGAAAATCCTAGCCCATTTCAAGGGAGGGAATTCTCCAATCAGAAACATCTAGCAACAAGATGGAGTATTTGAGATGGCTCTTCACCTCTGGGCTGCTCCCACAGGCTTGGGTGTCCTCGAAGGAGCTCTTGCAATAAGATGGAGTTGCAATAGCTATGCCTGGAGAATGTGGAATTCCAGCACAGGATTAGTCACAGCAGTGATGCAAGCAGTAGGTGCTACTGGTGTTCCCAGGAGAAAGGGTAGTTGGAGGGTAAGATATCCAGGAAGGCTTCCTGGAGAAGGCTGTGGATGAACTGGAGCAGGCTCTAAAAAGCTGACAGAGTAAGGGCTGGGGAAAAGGAGAAGAGAAGGGCCATAAGAGGAGTGGGTCCCAGGTAGCAATCCACCACTCTGCTCTGGCTCGGCCATAGGTCTGCTGTCCCCAGCAAAGGGCAGCTCCTTGTTCCCTTGAGTGATGGAGGCACAGTAAATCCTGAGTCTTTCCCAAAGCCTCACTGGGAGACCAGTGGGCACCACTTCCCCTTGTCCTGCATAACCTGCCCCTCTCTTCCCTGTACCGTTTCCCTCCTTCCCCCTTCCCTTTCCGAAGTGGCAGACTGGACCTGAGCTCAGGGTGAGCAATGAGGCAATCACGTGACATGGGCCACCTTCCTAGCATTTTGGGGCACCCACCACTCTGCTCCATCCCCTGAAGTGGCCCCAGGTCTCCTGGGAGTGACTCAGGGCTCAGAGTGAGCACTGGCCTCAGAGTCAGGCCTGGCTCCCTTCCAGTTCTGCCACTGGTTAGCTTGGGGCTTCAGACACATTGTGGGTCCCCTTGGGGCCATGTGCTTATCCACCAGAGAGGGATCGATTGTTTCTGCCTGAGATGGGTGTGAAAGGGACTGGTGTGTGTGCCGCCAGGCTCCCCACAAAGCTGCTTCCTCCTGGGGCCTTCCTATCCCTGGGCCTCAGCTGCCGCTTCTCCTCTCTAATTCAACTCTTGGCCCGGTTGCTGAGAACGCTGCACTCCGTGCAGGCTCAGGGACGGTCCTTACAGCACCTACTGACAGCCCCAGAGGGACTGAGCCTCATTCTCGATAAAGGAAGCTGAGTTACAGAGACTTTAAGCAACTTGTCCAGCCTCCTCCAGCTGACACGGCACCTGAGCCACCAGGTGTCTGATTCTGGAGCGCAGATTCTTCTCGCCCCTCTCCTGGTCCCTTTGCTCTCCTCCTCTCTTTCTCATCCTCATTCTTGGAGGAGGCAACCTGCATGTGCATCCCTCCCTCCTCTGCTCTTAGCTGCACTCTTCAGAGCATGATCCTTAGCCCCAGGCCTTCCCAGAGAGAGCTAAGAGCTAGAGATGGGCATCTTGATGCTTTACAACTTCAGAGAAGTCCCTAAGTGACCTAGGGCGCATTCTACCCAAGATTTGCAGCCTTCCTTCCACACCTTCCCCTTCTACCTCTGTTACTTTTAGTCACTCTGTTCCCTCTTCCTGAAATTTTCTTCCAGCCACTACTGCTGCGCCTGTAGCCGTAGCCCTGTGGCATCCAATCCCATCAGATCTCAGAAGCTAAGCAGGGTGGGGGCTGGTTAGTACTTGGATGGGAGACCACCTAGGAACACGTGGTGCTGTAGGCTTGGGAGAAGGACCTGGCAACCCACTTCCAAAAATCAATCTGCCATTGAAAACCCTATGAATAGCAGAGAAGCATGACAATAGTGTTTCACAGGTTTGCTATGAGTCAGACACCAACTCAACTTGATGGCACCTAGCAACAACAACTGCTGCTATCTCACTGTGTTCAGACCCCTCCCAAGGCCCAGCTCAAAGGTCACCTTTCAGGGACTCTCTTCCCACTCCCACAGCTCCCCACCCAGAGATCAGGCCCTTCGCCACCATGCTATGCTCTGCTGCAGGGTTGGGGTGGCCCCTTGCCACCTGTACAGAAGGGCTGCTCGCTGTGGGACTCAGCCTGAAAGGGAAAGGGCCTTGGAGTTCCCTAGGACTGGCAGGAGGTGGAGGCTGTAAGGAGTTCCAGAGATCAGTGTCCAGGTGAGAGAAGCCAGGACCCAAGCTGTGGCAGCATCAGACCCTTCATCCAGCTCCCTGAGCTGCCACAGCAGAAGGCACAGACAGGTAGATGTGCTTGGACTATCCTCTTGGCCTCTCCCATGGACTTGCTTTGTGACCATGGGCAAGCTACTTAATTTCTCTGACCCTCTGTTGCTGCGATAATATAAACAGGCATCATAATTAATCCTGTCCTCAAAGGAATTAAAGTAAATTAAAACCCCCATATATGTTAAGTCTGCCTCTGTAGCACGGTGGCGTTTGATTCCGTCAGACTGTGGAAGCTAAGCAGGGTCGGGCCTGGTTAGTACTTGGATAGGAGACTGCTTGGGAACACCAGGTGTTGTAGGCTTGGGAGAAGGACCCGACAACCCACTCCCAAAAAACAGTCAACCATCGAAAACCCTGTGAATAACAGAGAAACATTGACAATTGTGTTTCATCTGTTGTACATAGGGTCACTACAAGTTGGACAGCACCTAACAACAATAACAAGATATGTGTTAAAGCCTCTAACACAAGGTTTAGCATGTAGTGGGTACTTAAAACATACCAGAGCCCTTCATCTATACTTAGAAAGAAAGAACTTTATAACGTCCTTGTTTTCCAGAGATCCCACTCCTGTTCAGTTGGTAGTGAGCTTGCTTCCCCCAGAGGGGTTCACACAGGTCCAGTGCCTGGCAGAACAGGAAGAAATGGTGCTTCAGCCACGTGGATGTTGGGCTCTGAAGCCCTCAGGTCCTTTCCTGCCCTGAATTTCTGTGGTTCTGTGAAGACTTGACTCAGCTCTCATTAGTCAATTATTAGAAATCAGTTGGGGTTCAGCTTGGATGTCTGTTTAGCAGAGATAAAAAGCAGCATTCTGCTGGAGTCATGAGCTAATTGAAGTCTTTCTCCCAAGAGGTGGCAAGGCTAGAAGCAAAATCAGGGCCAAGAAGACAGGCTGTAATGGAGCCTGTGAAGGGAACCTGGCTGCTTGGAACATGTGGCTAAGGGTTCAATTGAATGGTGGGAAGGATCCACCATAGCTGCTAGGATGAGTTTCCTAGGGCAAGAACAGTGTTTAATCTACCTCTGTGTCCCCAGTGCCCAGCACAAGCCTGGCACACAGAAAATATTCTGGGAAAGCGCTGAGTAAATGACAAGTGGCCTTGGTGTCCCTATCGGATGGAGTCCTTGTCTGGGACAGTCTTTGGGCTGCCCTAGAGGCCATGTGGCCTTTTCATGCTCAGTGTAAGTGTGTGTAAGTGGTGCTGTGCACTGGCTTCCTGAGACTTGCCCTGCTTGCTGACATTCCTCTTTCTTCCTTTCCTTGTCTCTTCCTTTCCTTCTTCTAGATTTATTGAAATATAGTCAATAAATGGGCTGGGATTTAGCTCAGTTGGTAGGGCACTGCGCTGCATTCTCTGAGGTCCCGAGTTCAATTCCCAGAACCACAAAAATGGGAGAAGGACCTGGCAGTCCACTCCCAAGGCAATCCTGAAATAGTCGCTGTTGAAAACCCTAGGAGGGTTGCTATGAGTCAGATACCGACTTGATGGCACCTAACAACAACAACAGTAGTCAATAAATAACAAGCTACATGTATTTAAAGCTGGGGTTTAGCTCAGTTGGTAGAGTGCTGTTCTGCACTCTCTGAGGACCTGGGTTTGAGTCCCAGTACCACAAAAACAGGAGGACATAGCAATCGACTCCCAAAGCAATCCTGAGACAATCAGCCATTGAAAAGCCTATGAGGGTTGCTATGAGTAAGATCTGACTCAACAGCACCTAACAACAACAACAACAACAACAAAAACAACAACAACATGTACTTAAAGTAAACAGTTTGATAAGTTTTGACAAAAGTATATAAAAATTAAGATGACGGTCCTATCCATCATCCTCCAAAGTTTCCTCTGGTCCCTTTGTAATCCTCCCTCTGAAGCTTCCTCCCCTCTCATCTCCAGGCAACATCTGAGTGGCTGTCCATTACTAAAGATTACATGATATTTTTTAACAGTTTGTATAAATGGAATCATATGGTATGCATTTGAGGGGGGTATGGCTTCTTCCATTCAGCATAATTATTTTGAGATTCAGATTGTATATATCAATAGTTTATTCCTTTTATTGCTGAGTACTATTCCATCATATGGATAAACAAATCATAATTTATTTGTGGGTAGACACTTGGGGTTTTTCCAGTTTTTTTCTTCTTCAAATGAAGTTGATATGAACGTTTTCATATAATCTTTCAATGGTCGCATATTTTTCCATTTCCTTGGGTAAATACCTAAGAGAAGAATGGCCATATCATTTGGTAAACATATATTTAATTTTTTAAGAAACTGCCCAAGTGTTCCCAAAGTGTTTGCACCATTTTACACTCCACCAGCCATGTCTGTTCAAATATTTTGCCTATTTAAAAGAATTTGGTTATTTATCTTCTTGAGTTATATCAGTTCTTTATCCAGGATAGATACAAGTTCTTCATCAAACATATTTTCTCCCAATCTGTGGCTTGCCCTGGAGGGCCTTGTGGGGGTTTCGTACTCAGTGTACTCATGTGTGGGGTGGTGGGGGGAGAAAGAGAAAGGGGAAAGAGCGAGCGAGAGAGAAACAGAGAGAGTGAGAGTGTGTGAGCCCCTAAGAGAAAGACTGGCTTCCAAGGACCTCGTGCTTCTGAACTCAGCTCTTCCCCACTGTCATCTAGAACCATGGCAGGACAGCACCTAGAGGCACTGACACTGCTCACATTCCAAGAGCCTCATTTTGCAAACAGTTTAGTGCTGAGCCCGCACAGAACTCTGACCTCCAGAGGAAGGAGCCAGGCTGCCCCTTGATGCTTTTTAGTCCCATTACCCTGGGCACGTTGGGCAATGTTTCTGCCTCCCTTATCTCATCTGTAAGGCTGGCACTGGGGCCAGAGCAGATCCCTCTTAGCTGCCCATCCCAACCCTGAGGAGTATGTGGCAGCACCGTGGGCCAGGTATTCACTAAAGAAGATCTGTTAAGCACCACCCTGGCCAGGTGGGATAAGCAGTGCTGAGTCATTTCTGCTGTGCCTTGGCTGTGTGGAGCAGAGGAAGGGCATCCTCACCTCTCCTGCCCCAGCCCTCTCCGAGCTTGCCAGTAGCACGTGTGTGTGTGTGTGTGTGTGTGTGTGTGTGTGTGTGTGTGTGTGTGTCCAGGTGCAGAAGCCTCTAGCAGGAGCAAGACTGTGGTACTCTGTCCTGTTGGTGTAAGATGGGCTCTGAACGGGGCAGGTGTAATGGGGCCACAAGCCAGATGCTATGAACCTGGCCTTGTGAGCAGCTCTGTGTGGGTTTCTGAGCCCAAGTGAACTTGGAAGATGTGCAGGCTGGCGAGGCTTGCAAAGACTGTTAGGCAGAGGGCATGGCATGGAGAAACCTGGTGCTTCCTGCGGGTGAGCTCAGCTGAGGTGGTTGGGAAGGAAACTGGGGCTGGGGAAGAGGCTGACAAGGAAGGTCGAGGTTGAGTTGTTGCAACAGTTTGGAGAAACAGGAAGTTTTATCTCCATTTAATAGATGGGGAGACTGAGGAACCAGGGGGCCCACAGAAATATGCCCTTAGGCGTGTGAGCTGGTGACAGAGTGTCTGCTGGCTTCCAGCACTGTGCTCTCCATAGTGTACAGGGCTTTGTCCTGAGAAGGACACAGAGTGGCTTTCTCAGGGCCCTCTTCCTGGTGCTGGGGGTGACTGGGTGGGGTTTTCAGGATGCCCAGGTCACCTGTGGGCTGCCTGGCTTCCTTCAGCAGCTGTTTGCTAGGCCTTGGTTCTGAGTTCAGCCCTGTTCCGGGCACCTGGGAAGACTCCACACTGCTGAGGGCCCGGTGCCCCCTTTTCCTTCAGCCCTCACAGGTGGACAGGTGGCCCTCTAGGATCTTGAGGCCAAAGTGTTTCTGCTCAGCCTCGCAGGCCAGAGCTGCCCCTGCGCCTCTGGACACAGGGTTGGGTGTCTGTTTGCATGTGTGCTTTAAGCCAGGTGACCAAAACTAGGCTTCTGTTATTTGGGGAGAAGGAGGCTCTGAACGCTGGGAGGCAGTGACAATGCTCAGGGCCATGGCCCTGCCAGGGCCTGGGCCTCATTGGCCTCTTCCCTCTCCCTCCCTCCCCACACGCATTTCTTCTGGGTGGGAAGAGAAAGCCACCTCCCCCACTTGCTACCTCTGCCCTGCCAATCCTCTCCTGTCATTTTGCCTTGCACAGTGCTCCTAAGGCCTCCTTATCTTCTACTTGCTCTCCTAGTGCCTGCTCTCATCTCTACCTTACTCATTCTCAGTGGAGCTGCTACAGAGCCATATTGGAGATGGGGCGAACCCCCAAACCAAGAATTTATCTAAAGATCCTGTGTTTATTTTTACACATTCAAACTTCAGTCCCCTTCAAAGTACTTCCTGCTTGCTGCAGGACACCTAGAGAGCCTTTTTCTCACCGCCCAAAACAGGTTTCAAACTCACCGATTTTGATGTCTCTTAGTGCTTCTGCCCTTTTTTGCTTCATTTCGTCCACATTAGCAAAATGTTTCCCTTTGAGGATTTAAAAAGATCAGGTGAATCAGGAGGGTGAGGCACAGGGTCATGCAGGTAAAGGTCAAAACAGCTGAAAGCTCAGTGCGTTGTGGGCAAGCGCACTGTCAGGGTGGAAGAACCCATCGCCTGTTTGCCACAACTTGGGATGATTCTTCTGAACACAGCCTCTCACGACATCCCAGCTGGCACACTGAAGCAGATGGGCTCCTAGAACACTCACCTAGAGGAAAAGCCTGTGATGCAAGGTGCCCACCCTTCAGGAGATAATTCCGGGTTTTATTTTTTGGCACCTCCCACCCGTAAACCCAAACTTAAGCCTGCCTTGACCTTAAACCTGCTCACAACTTTTTTTCTGTAGGTTCAAAATGCACCCACACACACACACACATACACCTCTGGACCCAGCCTACCCCTGTCTCTTGACTTGGTTTGTGGCCTTGCTCTACACAGCCTCTGTTGTACCCAATCCCCATGGCTCTCTGGAAAGGTTAACCGCTGCACATTGCTCAGTCTGAACTGTTCTTCCAAGGCAGCTCTGATGCACGCATCCTCAGACCCTGCTCCAGGGCACCCTACTCTAGCAGAGAGTCCCTCCCTCCTCTGCCCAGCCCTTTCAAGACCATGACTCTATGACTGAGGTGGTCAACCTATGAGGGACGCTCACTGACCTCCGACTGAGACACTAGGCCAGAGCTGCCACTCACACAGGTGTAGCTGGGAGCATGGGACACTTTTGGAGGCTTGCTTTCAGCTTTGGAGCTAGGTCACTTTTGAGCCTGGCCTCAGTTTCTCCCTCTTCCCTCGGGGGTGAAGATATTTGCCACAAGGTGCAAGAGACGGCAAGATCGTCTTGGATAACTCTTTTGTCTGAGCTTAAATTCTGCCTTTTAGGGCTTTGGCCACATGCCAGCTCTTTTTTCAAGTGGGAAAGCAGCTGATGTGCAGGTGTCATGGATGGGGATCAACTGACACCCCACCTCTTCATGAAAGCAATTTGGCAGTACATTCTGACTTTTTTTAACCTATAAAACCACCACCAGGAATCCAGGCTGAGGAAATAACTCTAAATACAGAACAGTAATTGTGCTCAAAGGTATCTATTATTACATTAATTTTGATAGCAAGAAAGCTTAACTATTCAACAGAAGGGAAAAGTTAACCATGGACCATTGAAATGAAATATTATGCAGGCCCATGGAATACTTTCTATGAAGGCTAAGCCTTTTGCACAACTCTTAAATCATGTTAAATTTTTAAAAGATACAAATTTACATATACACCATGGCTAGAACTGTATAAGAATAACATCCTTCCCACAAATATAATCTATGCCTAGGAAAAATAAAACCAGAGGACAATAAATTATTTTTACAATGGTTTATCTTTGAATAGCAAAACTGCAAGATTTTTTATTAGTGTCAGTTCAATGCACAAAATGATGGGTTTCATTACAACATTTTCATACACGTATATCATGAATTTTGAACATATTCATTACTCCCATTCCCATCTCTTGCCCCATCCACCATGGTCCCTGTTGTTGTTAGGTGCCATCAAGTAGGTGTCTGACTCATAGCAACCCTATGTACATCAGGTGAAACACTATTGTCAGTGCTTCTCTGCTGTTCATAGGGTTTTCAATGGTGAATTGATTTTTTGGGAGTGGGTTGCCGGGTCCGTCTCCCAAGCCTACAGCACCTGGTGTTCCCATGCAGTCTCCCATCCAAGTACTAACCAGGCCTAACCCTGCTTAGCTTCTGAGATCTGATGGGATCGGATGCCACAGAGCTACGGCTGCAGGCTGGTCCCTGTTAGGTGCCATCAAGTTGGTGTCCAACTCATAGTGACCCTACATACAACAGGTGCCTCTCTGTTATTCATAGGGTTTTCAATGGCTGATTGTTTTTTGGGAGTGGGTTTCCGGGTCCTTCATGTATGTATGTATGTATGTATGTATGTATGTATGTATGTATGTATACACACACACACACACACCTCCTATAAGAGAAAACATATGATATTTGTTTGAGTCTGGCTTATTTTGCTTACATGATGATATTCAGTTCCATCCATTCTCCCAGAAATGACATAATGTCATTCTTCTTTATGGCTGATTAAAACTCTGTTGTGTGCCAGATTGCTATGCCACATGCCTATAATCCCAGGGACTCAGGAGACTCAGGCAGAAGGTTCATAAGTTTAGGCCAAAGGCAGCCTGACTAGCTTAGACCCTGTTTCAAAATTTAAAAACAAAAAAAGAGGGGGTCTGGGAGTACAGTTCAATGGCAGAGCACTTGCCTAGTATTCACACGGGCCTGGGTTCAACTCCCCAGTACTACAAACAAACAAAAAACCCAACATATTTCCTTGTGTATTTATGCACCACATTTTCCTTATCCATTCATCTGTTGATGGCCATCAGGCTGATTCCACAATTTGGCTATTGTGAGCAGTGCTGCAGTGGACATGGATGTACGGGTGTCTCTGTAGTATGCTGACTTACATTCCTTTAGGTATGTACCAAGAAGTGGTATAGCTGGGTCATGTGGTATCTCTGTTTTTAGTTTTTTGAGGAAACTCCATAATGACTTCCATAGTTGTTAGACTAATTTACATTCCCAACAGGAGTGTAAAAGGACTCCCTTTCCCCTGCATCCTGACACGCATTTGTTGATGGTGTTCTTAATGATAGCCATTTCTGATTAGGGTGGGATGGAATCTTGTTTTGATTTGCATTTAACTGATAGCTAAGGGTGTTGAGCATTTTCTGATATATTTATTGAGACCACTAATATTACTTCTTTTGAAAACTATTCAATTTATTTGCTCATTTATTGATTGGATTATTTTGTTTTTTGATGTTTAATTTTTTGAGTTCTTTATATATTCTGGATAGTAATCCTCTGTCAGGCAAATAGCTGGCAAAGATTTTTCTCTTATTCTATAGGCTGTCTCTTCACTCTGTTGTTTTCTTTGCTGTGCTCCTTCATTTCATGCAGTCCCATTTGTCAGTTCTTGCTATTATTTCCTGGGCTACTAGACTTTGTTTCAGGAAGTCCTTGCCTATGCCTGTATTTTGAAGTGTTTCTCGCATGAAAACTGAAAAGATTATTAAGGAGTGTGTGCAAGCTGGGCATCATGGCACATGCTTGTAATCCCAGTGACTCAGGAGGCTGAGGCAGGAGGATCTTGAGCTCAAGGCCAGAGATAGCCCATGTAACTTAGTGAGATCCTGTCTCAAAAAGATGGGCTGAAGGTGCAGCCCAGTGATAGAGCACTTGCAAAGTATGTCTGAGGCCCTTGGTTCAACCCCTAAGTACATGAAGAAGGAGGAGAAGGAGGAGGAGGAGAAGGAGAGGAAGAGGACAAGGAGGGAAGGAAGAGTAGGAGGGAGGAGGAGAAGGAGAAGAGGACAAAGAAGAAGAAGAGGAGGAGTGTATGATACTTTTATAAGTATATTTAAACTTTAGCAAGTCAGAGCAAAGGAGACTGTTTCAGTCTGTAACCTTCTCAGGATGAGTTACTCACTGGGCTTTGTTTGTAAAATAAGGGAAAGGAACTCTCCACTGAGCAGTGGCACTAGGCCTGTTGCACATATCTAGTTAAATCTTCACAATTGAACCTCATTTGGCAAATGAAACCAACACACGTGGTCAGTCCTCTGCTGAGAACTAGGTCCCCAGCTTGATTCTGCCCAAGGACATTGCCCTGGCTCTTTGCATTATACCTGGGGCCGCTGTGATTATGAAGTTCTGTGTGCTCCTGGGAAAGACAGGTGGGAGCACTGTTTCAATAGAGCCAGTGAAGGCTGAGCCTTTCCCTGAGTGTATTTTACAGGGCGGGATCAGTGTCCCCCAGCAGCTGGGAGAAAGTGAGCCTTTTGCCAGCTGCAGCCAGAATTGGTGTTCTCTGCTTTCCTCTCCAGCCCCAGCGGCCCCGTCCTGATGGTATTTCCCTCTCAGCCTGAGTCTCCCAACCAAAAGATCAGTACAGGGTTACATTCCTGGCCCCTTTGTGCACTGCAGTGGCCTGGATTCAGAGATGTGAGCTGATGGCCCATGTCCCAACTCCACCACTGATGGACGTGGGGTCTTGGTAAGTGCCACCCTCCTTGAACCTGAACTCAGATCTTCTGCTTATAAAGTGAGGTTAGATTAGACCAGACATTCCAAATGCCAAGTGTCAGGCAGCTAATGAGCAAAACAGACCAGTAAGAGCTCTGGTCAGAATGCTGGTGAAAAACAGCCCCTTCACAGCCTCAGACAATCATTGCCCTGCAAGAATGCAGGTACCGTGCTGCAAAATCCTCGATTTAAGACAAGCCAGGAATCTGGATTTTTAAACAAATATGAAATCTCTCAATTTATGAATGTTGACTCAAAATACATATACAGGCAGACAAAAGAAAAGTAGATGCAGACATGATACCCGTGGGCTGTCAGTTTGGGATTGAATACCTTGACTGTGACCCTCTGGTTCCTGGACTCCTGCTGGACAGTCACTGCTAGAGCCAGCACTGAGCAGAACAAGACCAGGCCTGAGAGAGCAGGAAAGCTAGCCAGCTGAGGGAAGGAGATGGAGGGGGATGCCCTAGGTTTGACTTTGTTTAGCTTTCATGCCTGCTCTTGCCAAATATATAGTCTTCAAAGGGTCTCTTGACACCTGCTAGAAGACCTAGCCCAACTATGACATGTTCTGTTTACCAAGGGATTCTTGTATGCCAGGCACTGCACTTGGCAAGGCAACTTCCCTTTACTATTACCACAGTGTTTAACTGCCTGTACACTGAAGGAAATTGTCCTTGGGAGTGACTGACTTGAGTGGCATACCATTGAGCTGGGCTTTGAATCCAGGAGTGCCTAACTCTATCACTTGAGCTCTTGCATTACAAGGGGACCTGCTGATGCTGGTTCCAATGGCATTGTTTAGAACATACAAATGAGTATGAGCACAACTAGACCTAATGTATACAGATCTGTTTAGGGGTAGCTGTGTATAGTACAGTTGAGTCTCGTTATTTGCAGCACCATATTCCATGAAGTTGTGGCAAACACTGAATTATCAAACACTGAATCATTTTTCCTAAAGGAAATACAAGATTAGGTTCCTATGAGCCTCTGGTCACATGTTCATTAACCCATAACCTTGTTTTTATTTACTTATTTAAATTATGGTACTTGGAGGTTGAGCACAGGGCCTTGCACGTACTTTCCAAGTGTTCTACCACTGGGCTGCACCCTTGGCCCATTTTTATTTTGAGTTAGGGTCTCTCTAAATTATACAGTCTGCCTCTGGCCTCAAACTGGTGATCCTCCTGCCTCCACCTCCCAAATTGCTTGGATACAGGCACGTGCCACTGTGCCTGGCCTATAACCTTGTTTTCTGTTTCTGTTTCAATATACCTTATTTAATATGTCATAGATTGATTCACAAGAACACATAGCCAACACACTATAACTCATGCTTATCCATAAAGCCTTTTTTTGTGTGCATGGCACTGGGGGTGGAACTCAGAGTTTCATAGGTGCTAAGCAATTGCTCTGTCAGTGAGCCATACCTGAGCCCCATCAAAGCCTTCTTTGTGCACAGGAACACTAGACAGCACTTCAGCACTAGGCTTGGAGCCTACTTTAATCAGCAAAATCACCAAGAAAAATGTGGAAAATGTGGCAGACCTTGACAAGTACACTTGTTTATAGTATAAGAGCTGAAGCAAGAAGATTGCCTTGTTCACGTTCAACACGGAGCACACACATCAGGCAACTCAAATTTTTTTTTGCCACTTTGTGCATGTCTGCAAATGACCATGGATGAATGGAGAGTATTGATCTGGGGATTATAAATAAACTCTAGCAAGTAGGTGAATTCATAAATACAGGATCCAAGAATAACAAGAATGATAATAATCATTTATCTTTGATCTTGCTCTGAGGGCTACTGTGAGGATTTGGACTTATTGAACAACTAATTGTTTTCGTAAGTCTATAGCAGTATTTGGAGGGGCAGCCAGAATCAGTTCAGAGCACCAAACATGCTCTAGCCTGCTGGAGGGTGTGAGGATGAATTAAAAGAATGAATGTGGCGCACCCAGGATGGGGCCTTGTACCTCATAGATGCTGATTAAATGGCAACTGTATTTGTCATGTGATACATTGCTGTGACAGAGAAACCAAAGCAAACTTATTGGAGAGAAGATTTATTGAGGGCTCACAGTTAGAGGATTAGAGTCCACAATGGTGGTGGGGCAGGCATGGTGACAGCAGGCAGTAGGGCTTGTGGCAAGAGAACCTCACATCCTGGTGAATCAGGAGGCAGATAGCAGGGATATAGACCAGAACTCCAGGTCCAGGCAAAAACCTCCAAAGGCCTGCCCCTAGCAACTCACTTCTGCTAAGCTAGATCCTGCCTCCTGAAGCTCCATACCCTCTAGAAACAGCACCATCAGCTGGAAACCAAGCATTCAAACACAGTATTACCTTTGGGGGACGTTTTTGATTCAAATCATGACACTCTGCCCCTGTCCCCCACAGACTCATGGCCATCCTATAATGCAAAATACATTCAGCACAACCTCACAGATCCCAAAAGTCTTAAGAATGCTCGGCAGTCCAAGTCCAAAGTCTCTACTGAGACTCAAGGCAAACTTAGCTGTGAGTTCCTGCAAAACAAAAAAAATGGGTTACATACTTCCAACATGCAAGGGCATGAAGTAAGCATTCCCATTCCAAAAGGGGAGAATAGGGGCACAGAAAAGAAATATGGGTCCAAAGCAAGACCAATGTCCCACTAGACGAACAAATCCAGGCGGTCCAAGTCTGGCATCTGGAACATGTGACATCATCTGGTATCATCTGGGCACAAACAGGCTTGGGCAGCAATTTCCCCATGGCCCTGCCATTTACAACACACATAGCCCTCTCAGGCTGTGCCCACTCATTGCTGGTAGCTTTCCTTGGCAGACATTTCATGTTGCTGGCATATCCAACATTCTGGGATCTCTATTACTGCTTAGGCTCCACCTTCAAAGCTTCACACATCACCCTTTAGGGGCTTTCCACATGGCACCTGACCTTGGTACACATTGCCTGGGCTCACAGGCTATTTCCTAGTACCCTTATGGCAGCCTCCATAATCCCTTAACTCTTGCATTCCTCATGAATGGAAAATCAGCACCATGTGGGCAATGCCATGGTCTGCTGCCAACTCTAGCAGTAGCTTTGCCCTTTTGAACGACAGCTGCAGGAGCAGCTTCTGTGTGCAAGCAACAACCATGCCACACCCCTTATATTTTGCTGCTCTTGTGATGTTTTCTCTGACATGTTAATTAGTCCATTACTTTTGAATTCATCTTTGCTCAAATCTTTAGGACATGGACAAACCACAGACAAGCTCTTTGCTAGAATATAACATAAATTGTGGCTAATCCAGTTCCCCAGTTCCCCATACAGTCTTCATTTTCCTCTGAAACTCTTATGTCTGAATTTCTATTAGTAGCAAATGTCTAGCCTTCTAGTGCTCACTGTAACTGCCCCTCAAGAGCTGCTTACAGCAGTCCAGGACTTCTCTTGCCTGAACCTCCAAACTGTTTCAAACTCTTCCTGTAAACAAATCCCAATGGATTAAAAACCACATGGTCATATTTCTACACAGCAATGACCTCACTCTCTGGTACCAATTTTTTTTTGTATTAGTCAGCTGGAGTATTGCTGTGGCAGAGAAACTGACAGAAGCAAACTTATGGGAGGTAATATTTATAATGGCTTTATGGTTAGAGGATCATAGTCCATAATAGTGACAGAACAGGCCTGGTGATGGCAGGCAGCAGGGCCTGTGGCTGAAAACCTCATATCATAGCATATCAGGAGCAGAGAGTGACTGGACTGCAGGTCTGGGTAAAAACTTCTGACAGCCTACCCCCAAGTGACCTACTTCCACAAAGCTATATCCTATCTCCCAAAGTCCCATAGCTTCTGCAAAGCCTTGCCTCTTAAGTTCTAGTAGCTGAGAGTTTTGCACTCCAGTCTCTGCTAGATCCTAAAGATTCTGAGATGAGTGAAACTTCGTGCTCAGAGCCTGGCAGGAGAGACAAGGCCACTAGATAGGACAGTGTACAAAGAGGATTATCATCATGTAAACAAAGCACCACAAAGCTTTTTCTGCCCTTTAGCTGTCTTGATATGAAACCCATACTTACTAGGGTAATGACATTGGCCCAAGTGAGTGAAAACCCCTTTATTCATTTAGCATACGTGTATTGAAAGCCAATGGTGTACTAGGTACTAGTCTATATCATGGAGACTAAAGAACAAAATGGACACCTATCCTTACCTTCCTGGAGTTTATATCCTAAAGATAATAAATAAATGAATGCATAAATATGTTAGATGTGGCTAAGGACTTTAGAGAAAAAGGGTAGAAAAATAGAAGGAGTGCTAGAGGGTAGGGATTTGTTTTAAATGAAGAGGTTAGGTGAAGTTCACTGAGAAGGTGTATTGGAGTAAGGCCTGAAGTGGGGAGGGAATGCACCAGGCAAGATGTGGGAGCAGAACACCCCCAGATCTTAAGGAGGAACAGCACATGCAGCAGCTCTGAGATGGGTGTGTGTGAGAAGGCAGGGGGCCTAGGACACAATGAATAAGGGGGAGTCGTAATTGAGGTCAACAAGATAAGGAGATGGGGGGAAGGAAGTACAGGACTTTACATCAGCCAAAGTAAGGGGTTGGCTTCTGTGCCAAGATGAGAGCCATTGGAGGGGATTTGAGCAGAGGCATGGTAGGTCTGATCCATGTACTGAAAAGATCCCTCTGACTACCTAGTGGAGATTACAGAGACAAGGAGACTATTGCATCCAGGGGAGGGATGATGGTGGCCTGGACCAGAGAGGGGACATTGGAGGAGCTGACAAGCACCAAATTCTGAATATACTGTGCAGGGAAGGAAAATCAACAGGCTCTTCTGAGGTACATGAGAGCACCAACCTAATCAACTAGAAAGATGGGGTTGCTGTTAACAGAAGCAAGGAAAGATACAGAAAAACAGACTTCTGAAGAAAAGATCAGAAATTTGGGTTTTGAACATGTTAATTATGAGGTGCTTTGTTAGACCAAAGTGACAATGTCCAAAATTCTGTTGTTTGGTAGATAGTTCTTGGTTTATAATATTTTTTCTTTTTCTTTTTTCTCTCTCCCTCTCTTTCTCTCCCTTCTTTTCTCTATCTCTCCCTTTCTCTCCTCCTTTCCCCTCTCTCTCCTTCCTTCCTTTCCAACATTACCTTCTCTTTGTTTCTCTTTGTCTCTTTCCTTCCTTCCTTCTTTCTTTCTTTCTCTTTCTATCTTTCTTTCTCTTTCTTTCCTTCCTTAATTCTTTCTTTCTTTCTTTCCCTTTCCCTCCCTCCCTCCCTCCCTTCCTTCCTTCCTTCCTTCCTTCCTTCCTTCCTTCCTTCTTGCCAGTAGAACTAAGAAGGTGAAAAATGCTTCTATAATCAGGAACCTCTAAAATACAAAACGTTATAATGTTTCAGATTAAGGTTTTGGATTTGGATAAAGATAAAATATATAAATTACATTAAAATAAGAATATTGTTGTTGGGCAACATCTAGTTGAGTCTAACTCATAGTGACCCTATGTACAACAGAACAAAACACTAATCAACACTGTGCCATATACAAGATCTTTTGATGTTTGAGCTCCATGTTGCATTCACTTTGTTTCTTCTTATTTTGATTCATGCCACATCAACAAACGGAGGTCTCAGGGGCTTTACTCCAGTCCTATCAGTAAGTCGACTCTACTTAGAGGGCCCCCCTGTGTCTGTCAACTTGTGCTGTAGGGGCTCGTGAATGTGGAAATTATCGAACAATATCATTAGTATCACATGTGAGCAAAATTTTGCTAAAGATCATTCAAAAGTGACTGAAACAGTATATAGAGGGGAAACTGCCAGAAAATCAAACCAGATTCAGAAGAGGGTGTGGAACCAGGGACATCATTGTTAACGTCAGATGGATATTAGCTGAGAGTATAGAATACAAAAAGATGTCTATGTATTTATTGACTATGCAAAGGCATTTGACTGTGTGGATCATAACAAATTATAGATACCATTGTGAAGAATAGGAATACCAGAGCACTTAATTGTACTCATGAGGAATCTGTACATGGACCAGCAGGCAATCATTCCAACAGAACAAGGAAACACTGCCTGATTTAAAGTCAAGAAACATGTGCATCAGGGCTGTATCTTTCCACTGTACCTCTTCAATCACTATGCTAAGCACATAATCTGAAAAGCTGGACTTTATGAAGAAGAACGTAGTATCATGATTGAAGGAAGATTCATTAAAACCTGCATTATGCAGATGACACAACTCTGCTTGTGAAAAAGTGAAGAAGATTTGAAACATTTACTGATGAAGATCAAAGAACACAGCCTTCAGTATGGATTGTGCCTCAACATCAACAAAACAAAAATCTTTACAACTGGGTCAGTAGACAACTTCAGGATAAATGGAGAAAAGGTTGAAGTTGTACACGATTTTGCTTTACATAGTTCTATAATCAACATCTATGGATGCAGCAGTCAAGAAATCAAAAGATGCAATGCATTTGGAAAGCTATTGCAAAAAATCTCTTTAAAGTGTTGAAAAGTAAAGATGTCACATTAAAGACGAAGGTGCGCCTGACTCATGCCATGGTATATTCAGTCACATCATATGGTTGTGAAAGCAAGACAATGAAAAAGGGAGACTGAAAAAGAATTGATGGTTTGAATTATGATGCTGGACACAAATATTGAATATACCACAGACTGCCAAAAGAACCAACAGATCTGTCCTAGAAGAAGTGCACCTTGGAAGCAAGGATGCCTAAACTGTGCCTTACATATTTTGGACATGTTGTCAGGAGGGACCAATCCCAGGAGAAAGACATCATGTTTGGGAGAGTGATGGGTCAGTGACAAAAAGGAAGACCCTCAACTAGGTGGATTGATACAGTATCTGCAACAATGGACTTAAACATAAAAAAGATCATGTTGCCTGACACAGAATTGAGGAGTGTTTCATTCTGTTGTACATACGGTCACCATGAGTCAGACCCGACTCAACAGCCCCTAATAACAACTACTTTGAGGAGGCAACTCTTCCCCAGTCATTCTTTGAATGCCTTCCAGCCCGGGGGGACTCATTCTTCAGCATTATATTTGATGGTGCTATTCATAGAGTTTTCAATGGCTAATTGTTTCAAGGGCTGGGATTTAGCTCAGTGGGTAGAGCACTGCACTGCAGTCTCTGAGGCCCCAAGTTCAATTCCCAGCACCGCAAAAATGGGAGAAGGGCCTGGCAATCCACTCCCAAGGCAATCCCAAAGCACTCAGCCATTGAAAACCCTATGAGGGTTGCTATGAGTCGGATACCGACCCGACAGCACCTAACAACAACAACAAATTGTTTCAAGAAGAAGCTGCCAGGTTCTTCTCCCTAGTCTGTCTTGGTCTGGAAGCTTAGTTGAAACCTATCTACCATAGTTGGCTTTCCTGGTATCTGATGCTTTCAGCATCACAGCAACACACAAGCCCCTACCGCACAACAAGCTAACAGACACGTTGGGGGCTAAATAAGAATTGTTGTTAGGTGCCATCAAGTCAAGTCCAACTCATAGCAACCCTCATAGGGTTCTCAATGACTGACTGTTTCAGGATTGCCTTGGGAGTGGGTTGCCACATCCTTCTCACATTTTGCAGTGCTGGGAATCGAACTCAGGACCTCAGAGACTGCAGAGCAGCGCTCTACCAACTGAGCTAAATCCCAGCCCCAGAATAAGAATAGATATAGGTAAATAATTAGTCACCACCACTTCTTGAGTGCATTCCCTATCCCAGTATTTTACTAGGCATTTAGCGGATATGGTTTCTAATTGTGACCATCCTTAAGCACAACTTGGTAATTAGCATCATTTTACAGATAAGGAGACTGAAGCCTAGAGAAGCAAAGTGGCGTTCCCTCTGGTGTGAGGGTGGTAGCTGGTGGAGCTTGGAGTCCAAACCCAGGCATATCTGATCCCAGTGCCATGGGTTCTTCTATTAGGTTAGTCAGGCTCTCAGAGAAGGGGAAAAGCTCATTCTGAGACAAAGAGCTTTAAAAAATAGGACCTGGATGTTTGCAGACTCTCCCTTTTACAGCATGTTGATATGCTTACTTTGGCTAAATTTGGAGGCAAGGCATCTTCTCCAGGGAGGGAAGAATTCTGAGGAGAGGCGATTATTAATCACCCACCCTCTTCCAGCAAGCCTGAACCACGCTGGGGTGCATTGAAGGCCCTGGTTGTTACTGAAAGTGAAAGAATTCAGCATGACATGGGAAGTGTCACTAGAAATCAGCTGGACAGGGATCAGCTGCTGAGGGTGGCAAGACATCTGGCAGCTGCCGGAGGAACGGAGCTGAGCGAGAAGATGGGGGCTGACGCTGCAGATAAGCACCGCTCCTGGGCCATGGCAGGCACAATCGGCTGGGCGGTGGCACGCGTCTCTGCACTCAGCCCCCAGGAGCTGCGGGAAGGTTGATGCGTCTTGGCTTCCAGCAGGAGTGGCACCCAAGGTGGCTGGTGGGAGTGGATGAGCTGGCCCACCTCCCAGTGTCATGTTCCTGCTGCTCCGGCTCATGGCGTGGCCCTTGGCAACTTCTCAGCTTTCTGTTTAGGAAACATGGCAGTTGGACTAGATTATCATGGCATGCTAGGAGACAGAAAGAGAGTGTGAGAGAGCTTCTGTGGGTCCCTGTTTTGAATTCCCAGGATAGAAGCGCTCTGATCTCAGATTGGTGGAGGCTGCCTCTGTTCAAAGGGGCTGTGGCTCTGGGCAGATCTGAGGACATCGCCACATCCCTTTAGCCTTTTGGTCCTCATGTTCCATGGGTCCTTCCGCCTCCCATGAGTAGTGCAAAGCACACGTGGGGCTACTTTGGTGAACTCCAAGGGCACTGCCTTTACTTTAGGGCCCTTCTTGCAGGTTCCCAAGGCATGGGCTTCTTCTCCTGCTGCAACCCCTGCAAAAGGTTTCTTTTAACATTCACTTTAGAGACATCTTTACTTCACCCACAGAATTAGTCTGCTTCTTGTTACCCCCTAAACATGAGCACAACATTGAGCCTATGCATCAGTGGCCAGGAAGCTCAGAATCAAATCTGAGTCTCCTATTGCCATCATGTTTGTATTTGTGGTCAGGTTCTAGCAGTCCCTTCTTCCCTGGGCCTTGGTGTCACCTGTATGTCATGCTCAAGCTGCCTTAAAATTGACAGGACTTCTCCTGTCTTACCCCAAGACGTTTCTTCCAAGACTTCTTGACTTGAAAAGCTACCCTTTATACTTATTTAACTTTGTCTTGAATTTAAGTTGGGCAAAGGGTGGAGGCTGCAGCTCAGGAGGCTCCTCCCTGGAGTCAAGCATCCAGCTCCCAGCCCAGACTATTTCCCACTTTCTGGGCAACTTCAGGTAAACCCCATGCTCTTGCTGGGCTTTTGTTTCTCTATACATAGCATGATGGGCTGGGACGGATCTCCCCAAGACCCTCTCCATTCTAGACTTCTGCAAGTGTGTCAGCTCCTGTGGGTACCTGGAGTAAATGTTGGGGAAGAGGGGACACTGACTTAGGGATCCAAAGAACCACAACAAAGATCTGATAAAAGGGGAGAATCCACAGGGACCAAAGTGCCACTGACTTCCCCTTCCTGTGATGTGTTAGAGCTGGAACTCAGGAGGAGCAGGCAGAGAAGAGGCAGGCTGAGGCTTGACAGCTCTATCAGTCAGGACACCCAGGGTAGCCTATGCTGTGGCCAAGGTTGCTGAGTGGCCTCCATCTGCCAGGAGCCACCTGCCAGGCAGCCACCATGCTAGGGCTGGCACCAAGGCCCTTTCCCTGGTGTCTGCAGAGGGACCATCATGGAGCAACTGGGTGGAGGAGGAAGGAGGCCCGGGGCTGCCCCACGGCTCCCGACCCATAGAGGAGGCCTGCCAGAGGCCGTCCTGGAGAGCCGGTCCTGGGCAGCAGGCCCAGTAGAGAGTGCCCATGACATCAGCCACCCTGGGCCCTGCTAGGTACTCCCTGAGGAACACACAAGACTGTCTCTTACAGGAAAGTGAAAGATCCCCTGCAAGAGGCAGTGGTAAAAGAAATGGTGAACCCTCTCATTTCCCAAGAATTGCCCCATCTCTCCAAAAGGGACAGGCAGGAACAACGGTGGTTCCCACAGAATGTGTGAGGCAGCTGGACTTACAGAGATCACGGGACCAAGGTCACCAAGAGGGTGCATGGATGTGGCTTGGAACTGCTGAGGGTCTTGGTGGAGCACGCACACTGCCAAGGCTGCTGGGAGGTTGCAGCGGTTGTTGGAAGAGGCAAGAATAGTGGTCTGTGGGGCAGGGGCTTCTCATTTGCCTGCAAGGCTGATTCTTAGACGAACAGAGACAGACGAGCTCTGGTTAGGGAGAAGATACAGGGAGAATTCCTTGGAAGCAAAACTTTCTGTGCTATGCTTGCCTCCCTGTCTCAGGCAGGGGTCTCTGCCACCATTCCCTCCTCTTTTCTGGCCCCTGCCTGTGTTTTAACAACTGTTTGCTTGAAATGGTATTATATGGATTTTATTTATTTTTATTTTTATTTTTATTTGGCGGTACTGAGGGTTGAACCCAGGGCCTCGCACTTGCATGCTTTGCAAGTGCTGGACCACTGAGCTTCACCCTCAGCCCATGTTTTTACTTTTTTGAGACAGAGTCTAGCTAAATTATGCAGACTGCCTCTGGTCTCGAACTTGCAATCCTCATGCCTCCGCCTCCCAAGTCCCTGTGATTACAGGCAGGCACCAGTGTGCCTCGCTATGTGGAGTTTTTAAATTTTGGTTTTTTATTGAGCTATAATTACAGATGGGGGGCTGGGATTTAGCTCAGTGGGTAGAGCACTGCGCTGCAGTCTCTGAGGCCCTGAGTTCAATTTCCAGCACCACAAAAATGGGAGAAGGGCCTGGCAATCCACTCCCAAGGCAATCCCGAAGCACTCAGCCATTGAAAACCCTATGAGGGTCACTATAAGTCGGATACCGACTTGACGGCACCTAACGACAACAACATAATTACAGATGCATGCCTATAATCCCAGTGACTCAACAGGCTGAGGCAGGAGGATCGCAAGGTCAATGCCAGAGGCAGCCTGAGTAACTTAGTAAGATCCTGTCTCGAAATATTAAAAAAAGTGAGAAATGGGCTGGGAGTGCAGTTCAGTGGTACAGCATTTGCAAAGCATGGGTGAGGCATTGGGTTCAATCCCCTGCAATTGGAAACTGTTTTCTTACCCTGTTAAAATGTACCATTCATGGGTTTGTAGTCACAAAATTTTGTAACCAATACCACTATCTAATTCCAAAACATTTTCATCAGCCCGCAAAAGAAACTCCTTTGCCATTAGCAGTCATTCTCTATTCCTTCTTCCTCTCCTCTCTGTTGTTGTTGTTGCTGTTGGGTGCCTTTGAGTTGGATCTGACCCATAGCAACCCTATGTATAACAGGACAAAACACTCCCAGACACTGTGCCGTGCCCAAGCATTATGTCAGTGCTTCTCTGCTATTCATAGGGTTGACAATGGCTGATTGGTTCAGGAGTGGGTTGCTGAGTCCTTCTCCCAAGCCTACAGCACCTGGTGTTCCAAGGCAGTCTCCCATCCCAGGACTAATGGGCCTAGCCCTGCTTAGCTTCTGAGATCTAACAAGGTCGGATGCCAGGGTGATATGACTGTAGACCCACTTCCCTTAGCAACCACTAAACTGCTTCTGTCTCTGTCTGTGATGGATATTTTATATGAATGGAGGCATAGGGTATATGCTCTTTTGTGTCTTTCTTTCCTTAAGTTCTAGGGGGTTGAACCCATGACCTCATCCATGCTAGGCAAGTGCTCTTCCACTGGGCTGCATTCCCAGCCCCATTTTTAATTTTTATTTTACCTTCCTTTCTTCCTTCCTTCCTTCCTTTCTTTTTCTTTCTTTCTCTTTTTTTTTTTTTTTTTGACAGGGTCTCCCTAATTTGTGTCGGCTGCCTATGGCCTTGATCTCGCAATCCTCCTGCCTCAGCCTCCCAAATCACTGGGATTACAAATGTGTCTCAATGGCCCAGAGCATGCAAGTGCGAGGCCCTGGGTTCAACCCTCAGTACTGCCAAATAAAAATAAAAATAAAAATAAAATAAAATAAAATCCATATAATACCATTTCAAGCAAACAATGTCTGGCTTCTTTCATTTAGCATAATATTTTCAAGGTTCATCCTTGTAACATTTATCAATACCTCATTCCTTTTTATGGCTAAAATTTCTAGCGCATAGATATGTCATGTTTTGTTTATCTATTCATCTATTGATGGACACTGGGTGGGCTCTACTCTTCCTCTTGGTTATTAGGAATAGTGCTGCTATAATCATTCCTGTATAGTTTTTGTTTGAACACCTGTCTTCCAGTCTTTGGGGAATATACCTAGTAGTGAAACCGCTGGTTCGTACGGTAATTCTGTTTAACTATTTTGAGGAACTGTCAAACTGTTTTCCACAGCAGCCTCACCAATTTATATCCCTACCAGCAATGCATGAGCACTCCAGTTTCTCCATACCCTTGACAATTCTTGTGATTATCTGTCCTTTTACAGTTACCCTAGTGGATATGAAAGTTGTATCTTATTGTGGAAAATATATATTATGTAGATTTTTTTAACCTGAAAAATCATTTGTTTACATTGTAGTCTGGATGGGACCCAAGGCCTCACACTTACTAGGCAAGCGCTCTATTGCTACACTACACCTTCAGCCCCCAAACCCTTTTAAAAAACAGTCTTACTTCAGAACTTCTGTGTTAGTTTTTCATCAGTTAAAATACCTGAGCAAAACAACTTAAGGGAGGGGTGATTTCTTTTGGCTTATGGTTTCAGAGGTTTCAGTCTAGCATGGTAGAGAAGGTGAGGTAAAGCAGAGCAGCTCACTTTGTGGCAGCCAGGAAGCAGAGAGAGGGAACACTGGGTTTGTAGGCTATCTCCTTTCCCTTTTAATTTTATTTGGATCCCCAGCCTATGGGATGCTGCTGCCCACTTTTAGGGTGGATCTTCCCCTCTTAGCTTATCCTCTCTTGAAATGCCCTCACAAACACACCCAGAGGCATGCTTTACTGATCTCCTACATGCTTCTCAATCCAATCAAGTTAACAACCAAGATTAACTATCACACGTTCTACATGTGAAACAGATAGGGGAGGTGCATCTTCAGGTGAAGTAGAGCAGCAGCCCAAGACCACCCACTCAACAGCGCAGAGTAAAGGCACCTTGGGTGATTTCCAGGCCTAGGCTCCATGCCCAGGAATCTGAGCCTAGTCCCTGGAGATTTCCCACATTACTGCCTCAGCCCTCAAGCCCATCCTGGTTGCCTTGGGAACCACTTGCAGCATTTGGCCAAGTTGTGGGACTTCCCTGCCCCTGTACTGTGGTTGCCTCAGCAAGAAGAAGGAATGCGATGGCTCCCAGTCAATGGTTCCAGCCCTGAGGGTGGCTTGTGCAGGGGACAGGAAGTGAGCTGGAGAAACACTCTCCCTCCCCACCTTGCTTCTTAAGTCCAGGAAGGATGGTCCTGGGTCCTGGGTGCACTGACAGTGTGGAGGGGCCGAGGAGGCCCTGAAGCCAGGGGAGGTTTGTTGAACTCCTCAGCTGGGAGTTGCCATGGAGTCCCTAATGCCTGGAGGTCTAGGGTATGGCTGTTGGCTCTCTGATTAGCATTCTAGGAGCAGCAGGCACTCTTGCAGTTTGACAGCAGAATATTTCGCATTCCGGTGTTGCCTTGGCAGAAAGGATTTCTCTCAGCTCGGGCTGCAACGCTCCGCTTGGCACAGCTGTTGGTGGCTTGAATCATCAGCTCAGACTGTTCTGTTCCCTGAAATTTTAGGGTTGCTTTATTCTTTTATTGATAGCTAACTCTTTGGAGGAAAAAAAAAAAAAAAAAAGAAAAGACCATTGGTAGCACCTACAGGGACTTTGACTTAGCTAAAATATTAGGTTAACACGAGCCCCTGGCTTCTTTCCCAGACTTTGCTGATGAGTAGAATGCCATAATGCCTTTTGGAGGAATGCAGCTTCCTAATTTTACTGATGGGGAAACTGAGATGCAGGAAGAGGGGGAATGCATCAGCTGGAAGTCCAACGCTTCATGAATAGCCCCAGAGTCAGAGAGCCTGAGATCGGCCACACCTTAGAGGCCGTCTAGTCTGACTTCTTGGTTTGGCACATGTGTTTAGGCCCTGTGTTGCGGACAGCTGTTTGCTGATTGTGCCTGTGCCTCCAAAGTTCCCCAGGGAGTAGTCCCCGAGTTTCAGCCGCAGGCGTGGCAGGCTGAGTGGATGCCACAGGAAGTGATGGGCGGAGGCTGTGCACACACAGCCTGTCCATGCGAGAGGCCAGAGCTGGGCAAACAGCCGGAGCAGAGCTGTAGAGGTTCCATGACTAGCAGGGCTCTCAGGGTCTTCCTAGAGAGAAATAGAGCTGGGGCAAGTGGCGGGGTGAGGGCCTTGAGCACCAGGATGGAGGGTCCTGCCCTAATCTTTTCTCAGTCGAGAGCCTCTGATGAGTTTCAAGCAGAATCCAGGTTCTATCTGCACTGCCTCTGCTGCTGCCTTGACCCAGGCCCTCCTAATTTCATCCCTGGGAGTTTCTAGTAACCTCCTAACTTGCCTCCCTCCCTCTGGCCTTGTCCTTTCCCAGCCTCCTCCACCTAGCTCATCCAGAGGCTTTCTCAAATGCTAATCCGATCAACCCCCTTTCCCTTTCAAAGCACCTCTGTGGCGCCCTGTTGCCACTAGAGAGGATCCCTGCCTAAGTGGCTCTGTGTGGCCTGGCCTCACCTCCTTTCCGGCCTGGCTGTACATGGCAGCCTCAGCCTTCTGCCCTGTGCCTCTGCCCCATCAGGCAACCTGGTGTCCTAGCAGCCACCATTGAATTACTTATTGCCTTTGGCCAGGCTACTCTTCCCCTCCACTGGTGAACTCCTATTTGTCCTTCAAGACCTGGCACAAGTTTCTTCTTGGGGACTTTTCCTGATCCTCCTGAGGCCACCAATATGCCTTGAATGGGTTTCCGTTTTGAAGGCCCTATCACATTGCAATCATCTACTTTTACTGGCTGCTCCCATCTTTGGGGTGTCTCCTGTGTGACAGGCCCTGTGCATGCATTATTGCACGCTATCTTCCCAGTAACCACTGGAGGTGCATTTTTTTCACATTCCCACTTACAGATGAGGGTGTTAATGATCATAGAAGTGGCTTGACTTACCCACGGCCTGCAGCCAGATGGTGGCAGGGCTGGGATTGGATCCCAGATCTGTTTGACCCAATTTCAGCATCCTTCTAGCTCCTGTGCCCTGGACCCCCACTGTTGGCCTTCACGAAGTACTGGGCGTGTGAGGGACAAACCCAAGGGGTGGACGCCACATGGTGCTAGTGGGTGAGCAAGAAGGGGAAGTGGAAGGAGGCCAGAGCGAGGAGGGGCTGGGCTTTCTCGGGTTGAAAGGATAGGAGACTCTTAGCCCTGCCCCCCTGGGCTCAGGGTATCCTTGCCACCTTCCATTCCAAATGGCAGCCTCTGGCTGCCTAGGGACAGGCCTGTAGGACTCCAGGCTGCGAAGGTGTCATGGTGACGGGTACCATGGCAACGTGCCTCTTCTCTGGGGCCCTGAAGGGAGGGCGGACACCTAGGCTCCAGAGCAGGATCCTGGAGAGGTGGTATTGTTTGGGCCTGGGCAGCTTCTGCCCTCCCACAAGGGACTCTGCCTCCAGGGCCATCCCAGCAGGGGAAATGCCACTTCCACCTCTGCCCTGAATCAATGGCTGGTTCTGGCCTCCCAGGAGACTGTCAGTCGCCTCCAGGTACAAATGCCACCCCATTCCCAGCCCCAGGGCCAGGGAGGAAGGAAGAGGGAACTCAAGAGGAGGGAGGTAAGGGGTTGCCAAGCAAGGTAGGAGCAGGGACAGCTGGAACAAAGGCCCCATTGTGCCAAGGCCACAAGCAGCTCCAAGCCATCCTGCCAGCTTGCCTGCCTCCCAGGACCTGGGCATGGAACTGCCCCGGATTGCAGGCCTCCTTAGCAGCATGTGCTCGGCCTGGCTTGACAGAGAGTGAGGCCTGGTCCTCCTGAAGGCAGCGGAGAGGGGCCACATGGAAGTACAGAGAGTGAAGGCAGGGTGACATGGACTAGACAGCAGAGCCAGCAGACCCACAGCTCTGTGGCTCTGGGCCCAAATGAGATAACAAAGCCTGTTGTTAGGCATGGGCCAAGGCAGTAAAAGCGCTCAGCAGGGTCACCTGGCTTCAGGGGGTTTGATCATGACAGGGGATAATTAAAGCCTTTGTCCACCAGTGACAAAGTCCATCATCCCCACCCCACCCCACGGCTCTTGCTTGAGGTCCTCTGGGGCCCAGGAAGCAGTGGGCCATCTGTGACCATCCAGATAGGTGGGAGGGGCTGGTGGCCCTGTCCTGTACCTGTCAATGGCTGCTGCTGCAGGGCTGGAGCCAGCCCTGCAGCTGGCTCTGGAGGTGCTGCCCAGAGGACTGGGCACTGACGGTGGGAAGTGACGCCGAGCTGAGCAAGCAGCTCAGGTGACGGGCACGGTGTCGGTGGCTCCTGCAGCCCGGCACCCGACACCTCCGGGTAGACAATGCTGGCTGTGTCCAAGCTCTCCAGGGGAACAGGCCCTGTTCTGTGTGACATCCAGGAAACAGTCCATCTGAGCAGAGCCTTTGTCCACTCAGGAGGCAGCCCTGACACTGGCTGGGAGGACCAGGCCCTGGGGAGGCCCCGGCATGGGAAGGGGGTGGTCTGTGGGCCAGGGACTCCGGGCTCAGACATCCAGCCCCTCAGCTCTGATGCTGATCTGGTTCCGATGCTGGCCCTGCCCCACACTTGGGGCATGACATGGGCAAGTCCTCTCCCTCTTGGTGGCCCTGATTCCTCATCCATGAAAGGGGACTAACCGCAGCACTTCCTCATAGGGTTGTTGGGAGGAGTCAATGGCGTAATGTACGTAACGTGTGTGGCACGGGGTCTGGTGTGCGGGGGGGCTTGGGGAATGCTTCTCTCCCAGCATGGGCGCAGGTCCAGGGCATGACATCCTCAGCCAGGGTCCCATTGTCCAGGGGACTGTCCACAGTCTCTGCTCGGAATGTGGAGGGAGAGGATTGGGTTCTCTGGAAGAACAAATTGGCTGCCAATCCATGTGGGCCTGTGGGAGCCTGGGGCTAATGTGCCATGGAGGCCTCCTCTGCACCCAGCCATGCCCCCAGCATGGGGCCTCTGCCCTCCCTTCTTCACCCAGCCCCCACCTCGGAAACAGGCCTAAGGACTCCCTGCCAGCCACCCATTTATCAAGGGTCTCCAGGGGCATGAATGTTTCCTACTGGGCCACCCATCAGTAGCAAGTAGGGAGGACGCCCCCCCATCCTCATCTGCATCTGCATCTGTGCCTGAGTTTCTCAGATGGACCAAAATGAGCATGCGCATTTGCACGATGCGTGGGGGGCGGGCCTGCAGGCAGCACGGGGACCGGAGGGTCTGGCGCATGTCCTGCATGGTGAACAGGTGCCTGCGCATGGTCACAGAGATGTGTGTGGCTCTCCCTAACCCTAACCTCTGTGTTGACACATATCCATATGTCTTTCTACACGTGTGCTGCTGTGTCGGTCTGTCTTGTCTCCCCTATAGACGGGAAGCCCAGAACAACGTGCCAACTGGGAAGGTGATGGTCGGAGAGACCAGCCCCGCCTAATCTGGGGTTCCTGGTGGACACCAGGAGTCTTCCAGCCTGCAGCCCCTGCCGAGGAGGGAGGCCTGGACGTAGGAGGCAGGGGCTGAGTGGCAGGGCCCCGGGGAGAAGCAGGCCCAGCCAGTAGAGTAGAAGATTCCGGGCTGTGCCAGCAACAGGAGGCTGCCCCGGTGACTGTGGGCGAGCCTTGGCCTCTCTGGGCACCTTTGCTCCTTGGAGGACACGGGGTTGGATGGACGATCGTGATTTTAAGCTGGGTGGTGGAAGCCTCTGCACCAGCCCCACTAAATCCATTGGAGGAGGTACCTGTGGCCAGGGCCGGGCCTGCAGGCCTTTGCCTGGTCTTGGGGTGTCCTGTCAAGGGTAAAAGAAGAAACCATGCCGGGCGGCGGTCCCAGCGAGAGGATGACATGGCCCGGCCCAGCCCTGGCTGCGGCCCCCCCAACCCGTCCTCTCTCCTCAGCCCCGGGGACCCCACCCATCCCGCCGCTCACCCGGACCCGCAGCCTCATGGCCATGTCCCTGCCAGGAAGTAGACGGGCCTCTGCTGGAACCCGCAGGTGAGTCTCACCCTGGCCTAGAACCTTGGCCTTGGGGGCAGGAAGAGGGTGGGCCTCGGTATCCCCTTGCGACTGACTTGCAGTGTGTCTTTGAGCAAATTGTGCCCTCAGTTTTCCCATTTTTAAAATGGGCTTGCTAACAGTCATTTCTTCTGGGGACCACTCAGGGGCCCAAATGTGGTAGAGATGACAGAGACCTGGAGGCTTTAACCCCAGGGTTCCCACCAGGCCTGACCCCACCATCATCACCCCAGGAGGGTAGGCGTGTGGTCAGCCTACCAGGAGTATCACCCTGGGCTTCCCCTGTGCCCACTCCTCCCCTCTGTCATGGCCACGCAGAGATCTCCTCCCCTGGTCTTGAGGAGAGGGTAAGTGGGCCCTACACTTGGCCCCCAGTCCAGCCTCCCTCCTTGTCCCTGGGGAGCCAGGAGGGCCGGCCTCCCTCTGGTTTCCATCTTGATTTCCACTATCTGTTCTGTCGTCCTTTCTGTGTGTCCCCCTCTCCACCCTGCCTCTCTCCCTGGTGGTGACCCCGAAGTGGGGGTGCTCTGGGCCGCAGCGGCCTGGCAGTGTTCGCCCAGTGCCCACAGCTGCCTGCCAGCCAGAATGAGCACCTGCCCCTTCTCCCCGCCTCCAGGCGCACCTCTCCACCCGTGAGCGTGCGGGACGCCTACGGCACCTCCTCCCTCAGCAGCAGCAGCAACTCGGGCTCCTGCAAGGGCAGCGACAGCAGCCCAACCCCGAGGTAACCAGCCCTCCCTTCCAGCTTGACCCGGCTGCCTAGGAGCTGGGTGTCCCTGGGGAGGTGGTAGCAACATTGCGTTCTGACCATCCTGACTCTGGCTGTGTGACCTTGAGCAGGTCACTTCTCCCCTCTGAGCCTCAGTCTCTGTCTATAAGAAGCACATGATAATGCGTATGTGTGCTTATTATGCACACATTGTGATAAGGCATCATCTGTGCTTATACGGCTGCTCAGAAGCTAATGCAGTAGCTTCAACTAGTAGTGATGCTTTCAGCAAAAGAAGCCCTAGGCCGGCGCTCTCTGAGGCATCAGAGTTGCCCTCTCTTCCCATGCCACCATCCTTGGTGAACAGCCTTTTCCTCATCGTCACAAGATGGTGCCTGTGGCACCAGCCATCCAGGAAGGAGGAAGATAACAAAAACCAAAGACCCCCTCAGAGGTTACTTTTTCTCAGATAAGGGACACCTTTCCCAGGAAATTCTGCCTACACCTCTCTGGCTAGAACTTGGTCATGTGACTAACTAGCTACCTGCCCAGTTAGTGCAGAGAGACAGTGTTTCCCCTGGGCAGTGCCACCCCAAACAAAATTTTGGTTCTGTTGGGAAGAAGGCAGCATGGCTATGGGGAAGCAACGAGCAGCGCTGCTCTTCTCAAGAGGACACCTGAGGGTGGCAGAGGTTGTTGGCTTGGAAAGCAGAATGTATTACCAAGGCAGCATGTGCCAAGTTGCAGTTGGACTCAAAAAGGTCAGACTCAAAAAGCAGGGACAGTTGCAGAGGCAGGTAAAGGGGCACTTTTGGTCTCTGAAGACCAGGAAGTAGGAGCCGGAGTGGTAGTGCCTTGTCCTCTCTCCCCCAGTGTTGAAATACACATGGGCCATGGGGGAGCATAGGGACCAGTGGGGCTCTGGATTCACCTGCTTCCTGTCTCTGAGATTCCATTGCCTGGCCTGTAAAATGGAGCTAATAACCCGGAGCGTTAGCCAGTCATTATCTGCACACCATCCACATGTCCTAGAAGATCAATAACTGCCCTTCATAAGCCTTTGTTGGGCACGAGGATTGTGGGCAAGAGAAGACCAGGAGGTGTCTAACCTGCAGTCTCCCTGGCCAGAGCCCACCCAGGAGAGCTTGCCTTGCCCCTCCCAGCAGAGGGGCTGTCGCCTGTGTTGTTGTTGTTAGATGCTGTTGAATCTGCTCTAACTCATAGCCATCGTATATACAACAGATGAAACACTCCCCGACACTGTGCCATGCCCAGCACTATTGTCAGTGCTTCTCTGCTATTCATAGAGTTTTTGATGTTTGGGGAATGGGCAGCCAGGTCCTTCTCCCAAGCCTATAGTACCCAATATTCCCAGGTAGTCTCCCATTCAAGTACTAACCAGGCCCAACCCTGCTTAGATTCCGAGATCTGATGGGATTGAACACCACAGTGGTACAGCTGCAGGCAAGATATATATACATATATAGTTAGGTGCCATCAAGTGGGGTCTGACTCATAGTGGCCCTCATAGGTTTTCAATGGCTGACTGTTTCGAGATTTTGGGGGGCAGGAGAGTAGACTGCCATATCCCTCCCCCATTATTGCGATGCTGGGGATAGAACCTAGGTCCTCAGAAAGTACAAAGCAGTTCTCTACCAACTAAGCTAAACCCCAGCCCTGATATATGTGATGTGTGTGTGTGTGTGTGTGTGTGTGTGTGTGTGTGTGTTTACTTTTTTAAAACAAAAGTGGAGCTAGTGACTAAAAATGTGTGTTAAATGTTATATTGGGGAAATACTCCTGAAAGCAAATGGGAAAAGGTCAAGCAGTTCCTTCCCGCTTGCCCTTGAGCCTTACACTTTACTTCGGTCCCCGCCTTCCCAGCACCTGCCCCTCCCCAGGCTGTGGAAAGGCCTCTTGATTCTCCCAGCTCGGTGCCTTCTGGCCCAAGCCCTAACATGGCAGGAGGTGGCAACAGGCCTAGCTGTGGGGCCTCAGGGCGTCCCTGTGACTTACTCCTCTGTGGAAAGAGATGTCTTGGAGCAGAGTGGCAAAGCCCAAGCTGCCACCCCATGTCACCCCCATTCCCACCTGCCAAGCAGGAAAGAGACCCAAGTGTGACTTGGCTTGAGTTAAGCTGAGAGAGCGCAAGGTGAGTACACCGAAGACCTTTCCTCCATCTTTCCGCTCCTATGGCCATGTCCCCTCCAGCAGTTTACAGTCTACAAATACCGCACTTGCTCTTGGCAAACATTGGGGAGTGACTGTGAAACCTGAAAACTGCCTCTCACCTGGCTGCTTCAGCAAAAGGCCCCAAGAAGTATGTGCCCATCTGAGCACCTGGGCATCCCCATCCCCTAACCCAGCCAAGCCAGACACCGCCCTTGGTGTCCCCCGGCCAGCCTAGCAGGTGTCCATGTGCACTCACACAGGCCTAGAGGCGGCTGCCTGGCCCATGTGACTGCGCAGGCACTGCGGTGCGCACACACGTGGGTGCGCACAATCAGGAATCCACACTCTTCCTGGGAGGAAGGGCTGGTGGGCTTCCCACCCCTCCCCGTTAGTGTGCTGACATTAGACGTGAGGAGGGGCGCGTGAGCGTGCGCCTGGGTGTGTACAGAAACCGCGTGCCTGCACACGTGTGCCTGCCTCCCCATGGTCCCAGTGCTCTGCGGGGTCTCTGCTTGGCAGGAAGGGGGCGTCCTCCTCCACAGTGCCCCTGCCTCCCCCCATCCCAACCTCCAGCCCCCACACTCATCCTCTGGCTCAGGGACTGGCAGCCTGGACTGTGGGTGCACCGCAGACTCACTGGGGGCTCCGACCAGGCATCTTGTCTAAAGCCGGTGCCACTCTGGAGGAGGCAGCTTCCCTCCGCCCAGGACTGTGGGGAGGAATGTGCCCCTGGCTTGGAAAGATGCCAAGCCCCTATGTGGGCCTTGGGCCCGTCTCCCTCCTCTGGCCAGAGTTGTCCTGAGCCCCCACTCTGTCTTCACTCAGAAGAGTGTCCCTAAAGCCCACCTTCCAGAAGGCTGGGTGGCCCTGTGCCCGCCCTGGCCAGGCAGGAGGCCTGGCTTGCCACCGTCTGAAAGTATGGGCTGAGGATGGTCAAGCTGGTGTCTGGCTCCTTGGCGCATCCCCTGTGCCTCGCCGTCCTCTCCCTCCTCATCCTGCTGACGGGCGGCCCCTTGCAGGCGCTCCATGAAGTACACGCTGTGCAGCGATAACCATGGCATCAAGCCGCCCACCCCGGAGCAGTACTTGACTCCGCTGCAGCAGAAGGAGGTGTGCATCCGGCACCTGAAGGCCCGCCTCAAGGACACGCAGGACCGGCTGCAGGACAGGTGGGCTGCACTCTGAGGAAGTAGAGCCCTGGGGTGACCCTCAGAAGCAAGGGGGGCCCGGGTTTCCCACCACCCGCTTACTCCTCTTTGTGAAGCTGCCTTTGGGCACATTGGTGGAGTCCCCCTACCCCTCCCCTTGACTGCTGCATGTGGCTGCTTGGGGCACTGAGGAGGGATCTTGTCCTGTGTCCTGTCGACCTCCTGCCTGCAGCAGCACCTCCAGCCTTAGCTCCCTTTGGTGATTTCTTAGCCCCTGGCTCTTGTCTACCTGGGGGGCTGGAGCACAGGGCCTCTTTCTGCCTTCTGAGCGCCCTTTGCACCCTTGTGGTGAGGCACCAAGGGGCTCAGAGCCCACCAGGCCAGGCCACAGGCGTTCTTCCTCACCTGATCCCTGTATGCAGGTAATGTAAGAGCAGGGCGCTTTGCTTAAACCTCTACCCAGCCTGGGGTCTTCAGGGAAACTTCAGGCCTGTCTGCCTTCATCCTCAGGGCCCTGAGGGTGCATGATCCTGACCTTCCCAGCCCTTCGTTTCAGCTTGGTGGTGACAGCCTTGAGAGCCACACTTTATTGAGGGTGGCCCTTCATCTCTCACCCACTCAATCACCCTCATCTAGACTGCATCTGTCAAGCACGTTGGCTGTCATGAGCTGGATGAGGCCCTGTGCTGGGCATTAGAGCTAAGGGCAGGCACCACGACCAAGTGTTTTTCCTTTTCCTTTTCCTGCATTGCACCTCATCCCACGTGATTCACATACCACACAATATGCCCACCTAAAGTATACAACAGAACAGTTTGTAGTGTAGTCACAGAATTATGCAACCATTGTTTGTTGTTTGTTAGGTGCCATCGCAGTGGGTCTGACTCATTGCGACCCTACATTCAACAGAATGAAACACTTCCCAACATTGCCACACACACAGTCTTTTTCTTTGTTTGAGACCAATATTACAGCCAATATATTTCTTCTCATCTTGAGTTGTGCCACATCGGCACAAGGAGGTCCTAGGGGCTTTGCTCCATTCTCATCATTAAGGTCAATTCTACTTTGAGAAGGCAATACTTCTCCATTTGTTTCTTGAATGCCTTCCAGACTGGGGGGCTCATTTTCCAGCACTATATTTGATAGTATTTTCCTGCTATTCATAGGGTTTTCAATGGTTGTTTCAGGAGTGGCCTGCCAGGTCCTTCTCCCAAGTCTGTCTTAGTCTGGAAGCTCAGCTGAAACCTGTCCATCAGGGGTGGCCAGCCCTGCTGGTATCTGAGATACTGGTGGCATAGCTTTCAGTATCACAGCAACACACAAGCCCCCACAGCACACCAAGCTGACAAATACATGGGGGATGCAATCATTACCATTACCTAATTCCATACACATTTTTATGAGCCTATTTCCATTATCAATCACTCCCCTTTTTTCTCTACCCACTCCAGTCCCTGACAATTGTTGATTTTTCTATCTCCATAAATCTGTCTTCTCTGAACATTTCATAACACAGCATGCATGACCGTGTGCCTCTCAACCAGGACTCTGCCAAGTAGACAATCCAGTTTGGACTTGTTGTGGTTGTGAAGTGCAGGTGGTTTCAGGTGGTGGTGTGTAAACCTTGTGGTTAAAGGGCTGGAGTTTCCATTTTTAGTTCCCACTGTCTTCCCAAGGACGCCCTGGGTCCACTTGGCCTCTTGCACCAAGGTCTTCAGGGAACAAGTAGCCCACTTCACAGCTTCCTTTCCAGGCAGCCCCACAGCCCCACGCGCAACCATCGCCTGTGTGGTTTGGCAAGGTGCCCTGCTATGGATGCGTGCGCCCTTGCCTCATCCCCTGTCACTCTGCCTGTAACCCTTGTAGGACCCTGTGGGCAGATCCTGGCTTCCACATGGTCTCGCTCCTCATGCTCTCAGCACTGCTTCCTCCCCGTACTTCCCACTCTAGCCTGCCTTTTACTCCCCTAGACGGACTGGGAGCGGCCTCCCTGCGACCTGAGGTGCCATTTCTCCCATCTCATTTCGTTGGCAACCTCATTCTTCAAGACAGTTCTAATGGAGCACTCTACAGCCCATGGAGCCCTGGGCAGGGCTGGGAGCCATTGGTCCCTGGGGTCTGGCAGGCTCCCAGAAGAGAGGGGCAAGGAGCAGCCAAGGGACACATGCCCCGTTTTTTCTTCCAAACTCACCATCTTCCGCAGGTCATGGGGAGAGAGCTGGGAGGGTCCTCCTTCAGGGAGCTGCTGCCTTCAGGCAGGACAAGGGAGGACTGTTGGTCTGTCTGTTGTCATAGCTCAGGTTCACTGTCCCACACCCCCTGCCATTGCTGAGCTGTGCCCTGCTGGCAGTCAGCACCCTTACAGAGGATGCCCCTGCTGACCTTAGAGGCCACTGCAGCCCCTTGGTCCCAGGCCCTTCAGCACATTGCAGGGTGAGTCCTTGGAAAGTCTGAGGGGCCTGATCTTAAGTGGTCACTCTGCCAAGCTCACCCCTGCCCAGGGCCATGCGGTTTACAGAGTTGATTCACATGAGCTTGGGGTTTGGGCTGAGCAGCTTCATGCAGACCCCATGACCAAGTAGGCCCAGAGGGAGGCCTCCCAGAGCAGGAGCTAAGTCTCCTGAGTGAGGTCTCCTTCTCTCTCACACAGGCCGTCTCTGTTGTTCACTCTCACCTTGGTCTGACCCCCAGGCTCGATGGTAGGCTTTTCTGCCTCACCTCACTCCCCTGTACCCCTGGCCCATCTGTAACTCAGGAATTTGAAGAAGCCTGAGCCTTTCTGAACGAGTCTTCCGGTTGTCTTGCTGGCCAGTGCCTCCCCTTCCCTCAGGAGTAGCTCTGTGCCTTTTGCATCCATCTTTTCAGCCTCTTCTCTTGACAGGAGATACAAAGAAGAAACTTCTAGCACAGGTAAAAGAGAGCTACCCTGTTCTCCCCCTCCTCCCAATCACCTGAGTCTTCTCATCCCTCCACTTGAGGGATGATGGAAAATGATCAGCAACTCCATACCCCAGCATTGAAAGCGGTCTTTTCTCTCAGGCCACTGCCCTCTCCCAGGGGTCTCTGGCCAAATATTCCTCCATGTAGAATGTTCACAACCTACTTCAGTGAAAGACCCTGGCCCTTCCTATAAAGCAGAGATGCTTCTGTCTTCATTTCTGCTGATTTACATGAAGATTTTATTAGTGTTTTATAGCAGTAGCACTTATTCATTACGAATCTTTGTTTAGTCTCTTCTGTAGATGACAGATTTAAACATGAAAAGTCATCTGCAGAGCAGGGCGTGGTGCATGCCTGTAAGCCCAGAACTCGGGAGGCTGGAGGAGGAGGATTGCCGTGAGTTCAAGGCCAACCTGTGCTACATAGCAAGTTCCAGGCCAGCGCGGGCTACACAGTGAGACACTGTCTCAAAATATAAATAAACAAAAAGTCCTCTGCAGGGAGGGAAAGGGGAGGAGGGGAGTGTGAATTCCTGTTTCTTCTCCCTCCCAGAGGGGCCTCTCCAGGCTTGACCTCTGTCAAGTGGTGCCCGGCCCTCCTTTTCGTTTCCAGCTCTGCGTTGCTGCCGCACAGGGCCCTCTGTGCCCCTGTAGCAGGGACAGGCCAGGCAGCAGGCAAGGAGTAAGAGTCTCCTCTGCCCGCAGGGACACTGAAATTGATGACCTGAAGACGCAGCTGTCGCGCATGCAGGAGGACTGGATCGAGGAGGAGTGCCACCGCGTGGAGGCCCAGCTGGCCTTAAAGGAGGCCCGCAAGGAGATCAAGCAGCTCAAGCAGGTCATCGACACCGTCAAGAACAACCTGATCGACAAGGACAAGGGGCTGCAGAAGTACTTTGTGGACATCAACATCCAGAACAAGAAGCTGGAGACGCTGCTGCACAGCATGGAGGTGGCCCAGAACGGCCTGGCCAAGGACGAGGGCACTGGGGAGTCAGCCGGAGGCTCCCCCGCCCGCTCTCTCACCCGCAGCTCCACCTACACCAAGCTGAGCGACCCGGCGGTCTGCGGTGACCGCCAGCCCGGAGACCCCTCAGCCTGCGCTGAGGATGGAGCTGACAGTGGCTTTGTGACTGTCGATGACACGCTGAGCCGGACGGACGTGCTGGAGGCCAGCAGCCTGCTGTCATCAGGAGTGGACTGCGGACCCGAGGAGGCCTCGTTGCATGGCTCCTTCAGCCTGGGCCCCCGCTTCCCTGCCAGCAACACCTACGAGAAGCTGCTGTGTGGCACAGAGGCTGGAGTGCAGGCCAGCTGCATGCAGGAGCGCGCCATCCAGACAGACTTCGTGCAGTACCAGCCTGACCTGGACACCATCCTGGAGAAAGTGAGCCAAGCCCAGCTGTGCGGGACGCTCCCTGAGGACAGGCACCCAGAGTCAGATCCCTGCCTCCCAGGGCCCAGAGACCCCGACTCAGCTGTGGTGGTGACAGTGGGGGAGGTGCTTGAAGCCCCGGAGCCCATCACCCATGGGCCTACCACGCACCAGCCCGGAGCCAACCCCAACCCCGGGCTGTCAGTGAGCGTGGCGTGCCCTGTGGAAGAGGAGGAGGAGGAGGAGGTGGCGGCCGCCGAGAAGGAGCCTAAGAGCTACTGGAGCCGCCACTACATCGTGGATCTGCTGGCCGTGGTGGTGCCCGCCGTGCCCACAGTGGCCTGGCTCTGCCGCTCGCAGCGGCGCCAGGGCCAGCCCATTTACAACATCAGCTCCCTGCTGCGGGGCTGCTGCACCGTGGCCTTGCACTCCATCCGCAGGATCAGCTGCCGCTCCCTGGGCCAGCCGGCACCCAGCACTGCGGGCAGCTCCCAGCTGTGAGGCGGCCCAGCCTGGGCGGCCTGAGCGCTGATTGCAGGGACGCCGATCTTCCTCCCTCCCCGAGCCCCATGGGCATCAGCTTATTTATTTAGTTTTGGGTTTGAAACAATTTTTTCCCCCAGATGCTAACAGTTTCAGGGGCTAGGAGTAGGAGTTGGGAAGGGCATCCCAAAACCCTGAGAGAGAAGGGAAAGGGAGAGCCGAGGCAGGATGCACACCACCCCGCGAGCCACCCAGCAACTGCAGAGAGAAGCTAGGGAAGGCGCTTGGCCGGGCTGGTCCATCTGGCTCCGCAGACTGTGTGGCCCCTGCTCAGGAAGTCTCTGGCTCTATTTATCTGGGGACCCGTCCCTCCCTGCACTGTCCTGCCCTGTGTCTTGCCCCCTCCATCACTCTCTTCCAAGCCACCCCTGGCCCTCTGCCCAGGCTCCTGGCTGGTGTCATCTCCTTGGATGGCAGCAACTGAGGCCCAAGGTGCAGATGACTGACCCTGACCACGGACCCAGAGCAGAGGGAACCTGGGCCGAGGCTGGAGCTCCAGCTGCCCCTGCCTGCTCCCTCTCAGGTTGCAGAAGTGCAGTGGAGGCCATTGGCTGTTGCAGGAGGGGCAGAGGGCAGGAGCCTCCATGTGTGTCTGTCCTCTTCTACCCTCCCCACACTCCGTTGTCTCCCCGGCGTCCAGTGTGTCTGATGGTCTTCTTGTGAGAGGGCTCAGTAAGCCCAGGGGATTCAGCACTGGGCCAGCAGCATTGCCTGAGCTCCACTGCCCTCCGAAGAATGTGCCAACACAGGAGGGGCAGGCAGGGGCCAGGAGCCCCCCCCTCCCCCCGCCTTCTGAGACGAGGCCACCTCATCTGTAGTCTGGAAGGCACCAGCCACTGGACTCAGGAATCCTCAGTGGGCCTCAAAAGCCAGAGGCCGCGACTGCCCCTGGAGCTTGCCCCCACTTCCTCTGGCCTCAGGCCCAACTTCTGCTTTGCACTACATTCCCTTGGGGGCTTGGTTCCCGCCCACCAGGACCTCCAGCGTGGAGGCTGCTTGCTTTCTGGGATGAAGGATCCTCAGTCTTCAACCTGCCTGCCTCTGTAGGAGGGCGGGGAATATGGCAGGTTGGATGTCTGGATGGGGTACTGAAGCCATGACGTCGGTCCAGGCCAAAGCAGGGTTTCCTGGGCTGTGCTTTCCAGGCAGGGGCGTGGCAGGGTGCGTGGGAGCCTTGCTAGCACCTGCTCTGGGCCCAGACCCATCCACCCAGGAAGGGTCACTGTCCCTGTCCTTCCTGGGACCCCATCTGAGCGCCCCAGCAAAGCTGCTGCTGTTTTATTACCATTATTAGTTTACCAAGTAAACTCACTCAGCTCCCCCCACAGGGGTCACACATCTGGCTGCTCCCCTCCTTCGTCAGAGGTCAGGCCCCCTCATGGGGGCAGGGGAACCCTGGGTCTCACCCGTCCTTCTGGTTCTCTGCCAAGGTTGCTTGCCCTCACCTTGCTGTCCTGACGGCCACTGCCTTCTGCTCTGTGCCCTCCTGAGGGGGCACTGCATGCATCAGGAGTGGGCACCAGTCCTGCCATTGGGGCAGTAGTCCCTCTGTCACACGCTTTGTGCCTCCCAAGCTCACTGCTTTGGTTGGGGCCTTGGACCAGCCATCCTTTATGGGGCACCCCACACCTCAGCAGAACCAACCTGAATGCCTAGGGCCTGGCTGGGGTGGCCCCACAGGACATGGGTTGTGCTGTGTGTGCAGAGGTGGAGGAGGCAGGGGACAAAACTAATCCAAAGCCAATCAAGACTGGCCACAGCCACAGCCTCCTGTCCCACACCCTCACGGAGCCACGTAGTATTTCTTAGAAGCAGCCAACACTTTGCTGAGAAAATAAATGCACAGACTCTATTTGACAGCATAGAATCGCTACATGTTTCACCCCTGGAATTCAGCCCAGTTCGGCAGTCCTCTGTCCCTGTCTGTGTCTTGTTGTCTGTGGCCTTCCTGTGTGTCTTATGTCTTGGTGGCCCTGGGCAAGGCTGGGGCCATAATGCTCTCTGTCCCCGCTGCTGGAGAAGCCGTGGTAAAGGGCCAGGCTCAGGGTGGCCGGAGGCCTGTGGAAGAGGTGAGTGGGGGTAGTGGCTGCCCTCTGCTCCTGCTGTGGCCCAAGACCTGCCCATGTGGGCCTCAGCGCACCTCACCCACAGCACGGAGCGGCGCTGTTTCCAGGGAGGCCCTCAACAGGCTTTCCTTCTTGCCAGTGGACCTGGCTCACCACCCCGCCCTGGGATAGACTCTCGGTCCCCACAGGCTGGTGGCCCGGCTCCTGAGTGTGTGTCTGTGCGTGTGTGCACTCAGTGTCCCCCATCTATGCAAAGGGGCCCCTGGTGGTGGGCACGCGGCAGCTGGCTGGCTCTGACTCCCGGCCCTGACTAGCCAGGGTGCAGACTAGGGGCTGAAGGCGAGGCTGGGGCTGGGGCTGGGGCCCGGCCTGCCTTTAGAGTGCTCAGCCCCCAAAGCCCCCCTCCCTTCTGCTTGGTGCCTCTTCCTAGTGGGCTGCAGTCCTTCCTTCCCACCCTCTGCTTCTGCAGCAGAAATCTCTGGGGCTTCACTCTCCCCAGACTCCAGCCAGAGCCAATAAGGTCCTGAAGTACAGTGTCCCCAGGAACCACCTTCGGGAACTGCGGTAGTCAGAGGTAGCCTGCCATCCCCTGGATCAGGCTCAGGCAGGGCTTGGGGGCTGGGCCTGAGCTTCTGCACAGAACTGGCCTCGGGCAGAGCTTATGACCAAGGTCTCCCCAGAGGGTAACTTGGCTTTTCACCTCAACACCTCCTCGTCACAACTAGCACAGCAGCATCCAACTGCATTTTGGGGGAGGGGCAAATGACAGGTTCTAGGGCAAAGCCTGCTGAGGGGCCTCTGCCCAGGAGACCCACGACCCCACTCCAACCTAGGGGACCATGCAAACAGGTCGCAGTGCACTGTCATATGAAGCCATCCCTTTGACCAGGAATTCAGGGGATGAGAGAAGGGGGGCGGTGGGAATGGGGAGGGCCTTCACTCTCATCTCCTCTATCCTCTTGTTCAGACAGAGCTGGACCTGCAGCAGACGTCTCTGAATTAAAGCATGAACACACAGCAATCCCCTCAGCCTGGTTTCTTTGTGCTGTGTCATTTCTCTAAGGGAGGGGGGGGCCTCACGCCATCCACCCCCCAGCACAGAGGGAAGCAGAGGCCGTGCTGTGTGGGGCCGGAGCACCACTGCCTTTCCAGGGTCAGCCACAGGGTCTAGAGCCGCCTCTTTCTCCTTACCCCATGTCAGATCCTCCCGGCCACTTTAAGGACATGGCAGTTCTCTCCCCCAACAGTCCCTGATGGGGCTCCTTGTGCCCATTTGGCAGATGCAGAAGCAGCCGTGGTTGCTCAGCACGGGCCCCAAAGCTCTACTAGCTCTGTGCCCTACAGCCCCCAGTGCCGGTCACCCCTGCCAGAGCAGCAGGCAGCACAGACAGAGGCACAGCCAAATCCCAGAGGCAGCAGCAGGAAAGGCTTTGGCCCCCCCATCATTTAGAAGAAAACCAGTCCCTGCAGGTCGTGGGACCAAGGATTCTGGGATTTCCAATTACCTTTGAGGAAGGGATTGTGTTTAAAATCAAATCTTTATTCAAATGTCAGTAAAGGACTATCATGACTTGATCTACGCACAGTCTGCAACAAAGAGCAATAAAGACAAAGAAACGCTCTCACGAAGAATGTCGTTCTGCTCTCTCAGATTGTGAGGCTCTTTTCCTGGTAGAGGCAAAGTCATAAACGGAGCCCAGCTGCCCCTGTGAGAAGCGTTTCGCTGCCCTGCCTACAGGCCGGCATTTAAACAGCACAGAGAAAAGGGTGCCTGGGGGCCCTCGTGGGCCTCTGCCTGGCGTGGAGTCTGAGGCTGCCAACAAGACTGACTGAGGCCATCAGATGTCCACCCACCTAGAACACATCCCCCTTGGAACCCAGTCCCAAGGCAGCAGACTGGCTGCAACCTGTGACCCAGGAGGGACTGTCCTTTCCTGCAGGAGGGCAGGAGGCCCGAGCTGCCCTCGAGTGGTCTCAGACATCTGGGATGGAGCGGTCCATGGTGTGGTGGAGCAGCGTCGGGGACAACCTAGATACAAAAACAGCAACAATGGCCAAAACCGCAGCCCCTTCTTCCTGCCCAACCCCAGAGCCTGTGCACCCCAGGTGGGTCTTCACCCACACCCCCCCATCTAAGACCTCCAAATTGCCAGAAGCCACCTGCTGCCACGGAGGGAGGGCAAGGGAGGGGAAGATGAGGCAGGCCAGGCCTGCACCTGGGCCAGCATGGAGGGGCTGGGACAGGGGAGGCAGGGAGTGGAGGAGGCAGAGGAGGGCACAGCCTTACCTTTTGATCATGTGCTCATAGATCACGGTGGGAATGATGGTCAGGGTGACGACATTTCCAGCTGTGGCCAGAATCTCTGTGATCTTCTTGTCCTGGAGAGAAGTTGAGTAAGTGGCCACCCTTAGAGGTGCGGACAGTGTGGCATGGTTGCTGCTAAAGGACACCATGGCCACCCACCTGCAGGCCGGGCTGTCTGGGGCCCTGAGCCTATCAGGTGAGGGTCAGTTGGGGCCTCACTTGAGCAAGAACAGGGGCCTCCCACTTGAGGATCTCCTGGGTCCTCCTCCCCGGAAGGCCAGCTGGGTGGGCCTGACACCCAGCACAGCCTCACAAACATGCTTTTCCTTCCCCTTCCAAAGACCCACATTTCCCATCCCGCCTCCATAGGCCCCGCCACACTTGGGTTCTGGCCCAAAACAGAGAATGAGCCCCCCCATGGGAGACACTGGGCCCACCTGAGTCCTCTGGCAACCGCTGACCCTGTGGGCCCTCCTCCTTCTCACACCTCACTGACCAGTACCAAGAGGAAGGCCCATAGCAGGCACTTAGCTCACAAGAAGAACCACTATGTGCAAGTCCCCAAGCAGAGTGGGCCAGCCAGGCCAACGACTGCAGCTGTGGCCAAGAGCCTCTGGCCTTGGCCTCTGCTCAGGACCAAGTGACCTTCACTTCACACAGATGGAATCTAGCTGTGTGTTTTCTTAGTTCCAGAATAAATGGGAGAAGGTGTATCTGATAAGACTTATGACAGCCACAGGGTAGAAGTAAGTAAACTTTGAAATGATCTCAAGAAACATTGGTACTGCTCAGTAGAGGGACAAACCAGTCCCTAGAGCCCCATGGCACCATGGCATGTAGAGTAACTGGTAAGTTCACAACGATGTCTGGAGCCATCCCCATAGAAGAGAGAATCACATCTTAGTGTGACTGTTCCCCAGAATACCTAAGACAGAACTGTAGGGCTTCCCAAGGAGTCGATGCGCTAAGACTTGAACGCTCTGGCTGTGTGCAACGTTTCAAGTGCAGTGGGTTTCCTGTGGGCAGCCATGCCTGGTCCCACACAAAGGGATGAGGATATAACAAGAGGGATCTTCGACAGTTACTAGGAGGAACTTCCTGACCACAATGGTCACAAGCCACCAGAACCAGCTTCTAAGGAAGCTGGAGGAGATGGTCAAGCCTGAGGAAGCAGATGTGACAGGAAGGGCTTCTGCTAGCTGTAGAGTGAGATGCTGCCACCCAGGCCAACCCTGTCGGGGAAGCTGTGCCCCATGAATGCCTAAGCTCTGGATTCAAGAGGGAGACTCTCACTAGGTCACAACTGGGGTTGAGAACCTCTAAGTGGCATCAAGTCAAGATAAGGGCACTTTGGCTTGTTCAAGACCAAAACCCCAAGACTTATCATCATCTTTGGTCTAGTCCCAGAAGACATCCCTCATTCACATCCACAGCACAGGTCCTAGACCACTTGCCCCTTCTTAATTTGTAAAGATAAAGCTCCCCTGTCACCCCTTGAAAAGTGTACTGAGGTCAGAAATGGATTTCCGAGCAACAATTTTCTAGGCACATGTTTTGTTGTTATTATTATTGTTTTTGTTGTTTCTGTTTTTTTTTTTTTTTTGAGACAGGGTCTTACTATGTATCCTCTGGCTGGCCTGGAACTCACTGGGTAGTCCAGGCTGGCCTTGAACTTGCAGCAATCCTTCTGCCTCAGCCTCCAGAGTACTGGGATAGCAGGCATGAGCCACTACGCCTGGCTTTAGACACAGGTCTCACTGAAGCCCATGTGACCTTAAGATGGGGAAGCTACAGCTTAGGCAGACACAAGCCTTCCCACCCTGGCCGTCTCTGCAGCGCCTGCCATTCCTGCAGAGCCTGGCTGCTGCCTACCTTCAGCCCGATGACATTCTGCCCGTTCACTTCACACACGTAGTGGTTGGTGAGGAGCCCGTTGCGGGCCGCAGAACTGCCCTTGACCACAGACACGACCTTCCCCTTCTTGATGAAGAAGCCAACTTGGCCCAAGCTGTCCTTGTGCATGGTGACAGTCCGCTGGAATGGCCTGGTGGAGAGGGACAGTGAGATGGGCCTTGGGGATGTGGAGGGGAGGATCCCAGGCCCCAGCTACAAACCTGTCCCGAACAACCATGATGATCCTCTCGGCTGAGGCCTTCTTCATTGCCCGGTGGGCTTTGTCCGTGCTCCACCCTGCACAGTCGCACCCGTCAATCTGCAGTATCTGGTCCCCAAAGCGCAGCCCCACGAGGGATGCAGGAGTATTGGCCTGGACCAGCTGCACAAAGAGCCCCTGGGGGAGGCAGGGCCCCAGAATCAGCACCCCTGGCCACCCCCAACTCAGATCCCTCCTCCAAGCTGAGGTTTTTCTCCTGATACCCCGGGAGCCTGCAGGGTAGCAGGAACATAGCTTTGCAGGGCAGGGACAGTGGTTCTGGGGTTTTTCTGGGGAGGGGGTACACCAGGCCACACTACTAGAATAAGCTGAATCAGGATTCCATCTGGGCCAGAGGCAGCACCTGACTACTCTGTTCCACCACAGGCATCTGGCTCTCTTGACTGTCCCTGTCTGCAGTGGCCAGGAAGGCTGATCCCTGAGAGTTGGTGTCCAGGGAAAGGAGGTCTTGGAGCCCCAGGATCCCAGAAGGGATCTGCTGCACTGAGCAGAGCACAGGGGCCTCAGGGGTTGGGATGTCCCCTCTGCACCTTCCTCACTGTGGACAGAGGCTCTCTGAGCCGGTGGAGGGGCAGCCTCCTGCACACTGCCCTGAGCAGTGTATTAGGGTATTAGGCTGGTGGGTGACTGGGACCCAAAGTCAAGGTGCCTGGGGCTATGGCACGCACTGGCTTCCGTGGGGCTCTTCTCCCCCCAGCCCCGCCCACCTTGTCGATTGCCCGCAGCCGCAGCCCGGTCTTGCCACGCTCATCCTTGCACAGGTGGATCTCTCGCACCCCTGGCTTGATCTCTGCACGTCGCACACCCAGGTTGTTCCCAGACACCGGTGCCACTACCTGGCCAGGCCAGGGGCTGGAGGCTGCCGTCTGCAGACACCAGGGTAGGTCAGCCAAGACCCTGAGGCCCCGTGCCTCAGGAGTCACTGTGGTCAGGGTAGGGATGGGCCAAGGCTGATGAAGCAGTCCCTGGACCCCACCCCTACCCCAGATCTCACATTTTTTCCACAAGAGCAGAAAGGGGAAGTGGCTTCATGAAGCCACTAGAGGGCATCCAATTCCACACCCTTAAAACTAGAGAGGAGGAAAGGGAGCTGGGTTTCAAGGGGGCCATCATTTTCCAAGGGAAATTAATATTAAAAGAAAAACTCTTTAAAATCCAATTAAGTTAGAAAAATAGTTTAGCAGTAAATGATGAGCCATGGGAGATAAAAGGGCTCAATTTGATTTTTGTCTTGGAAAAGACCTAAGCCAAAAGTTTAAAAACTGATGAGTGCTTCCTCTTAGGATGCAGAACAAGGCAAGGATGTCCATTCTCACCATTTTATTAACCATAATACTAACAGACCTAGCCAGTGCAATAAGGCAAGAAAAGGGGGAAGGACATACAGACCAGAAAAAAAGAAATACAATGGTTCCTATTCAAAAAGAACATGATATCTATTAGAAACACCCCAAGGAATCTACAAATAAATTCCTAGCTTTAATAAATGAGTTTAGCAAGGTCATAGGATACAAAATCAAGGTACAAAAATCAATTTTGCTGGGCATGGAGGCACATGCCTGTAGTCCCCACTACTGAGAAGGCTAAGGCAGGAAAATTGCTTGAACCCAGGAATTCAAAGCTAACCTGGGCAACATGGTGAGACTCTGTCTCAAAAATAAATAAATAAAATAAATAAATAATAATTAAATAAACAAAGGATTTCTATATACTTATAAACGCCTGCAGCTGTAGCCCTGTGGCATCTGATCCCGTCAGATCTCGGAAGCTAAGCAGGGTCAGGCCTGGTTAGTACCTGGATGGGAGACTGCCTGGGAACACCAGATGCTGTAGGCTTGGGAGAAGGACCTGGCAACCCCCTCCCAAAAATCAGTCTGCCATTGAAAACCTATGAACAGCAGAGAAGCACTGACAATAGTGTTTCCCCTGTTGTACAGAGGGTCGCTATGAGTCGGATACCAATTTGACGGCACCTGACAACAACAACAACAATATACTTATACGGAACAAGCAGAAACGGAAATAAAAAAATCAGTACCACTTACAATCATTCAAAAAAAGGAGATGTATAGGTATGAATATGAAAAACATGTATAGAAATTGTATGCTCCAAATGATAAAAACACTGTTAAATGTTAAGAAAGACGATCTAAATAAATAACCTTCTGTATCTATGGGACTGAAAGAACAAGTAAAGCTGTGGGCGTTCCTCAGATTCCTGTACGAATGTAACATAATTTCTATTACAATCTAACACTGTTTTGTAGGTATGTTGTTGTTAGGTGCCCTCGAGTCGGTATCCGACTCATAGCGTGCCTCATAGGGTTTTCAATGGCTGTTTCAGGATTGCCTTGGGAGTGGATTGCCAGGTCCTTCTCCCATTTTTGCAGTGCTGGGAATTGAACTCAGGACCTCAGAGACTGCAGCGCAGCGCTCTACCAACTGAGCTAAATCCCAGCCCCATTTTGTAGGTATAGGCAAGGTTAATCTAAACTTCATAGGGGAAGATAATGGAATTAAAATCGCTAAAACAATTTGGGCAATTCCAAAAGGAATAAGCTCCTGATACAGTTGGCAGCTTGGATGGACCTCCAGGACGATATGCTGAGTGAAAAATGCCAGTCTCAAAAATGCACACACTGTATGATTCCACTTACATAACATTCTGAAATGAAAACATTATACAGACAGAAAACAGGGTTGTGGGCTAGGGCTGTGGCCCAGTGGGAGAGTGCTTGCTTAGCCTTTGTGAGGACCTGGGTTTGATCCTCAGCACCACCCAGAAAACAAACAAAAGTTGCCAGTGGTTAGAGAGGGTGCAGCAGAGGCAGTGGATGTGATGACAAAGGGAGGAGACATTTGTCCGATTGGAAGGCTCTGTCTCTTGATCTCTGCGACTGTTACATGTATCAAAAACAAACAAAAACCTCTGATAAACGGACACAGAGCTATGGAACCACACTGCACCAGCATAAAATGCCTGGTTGAGATATTATACTATGGCTATGAAAAACAGAACCACTGGGGAAAGAGGTGAAATACACTTTAGATTATCTTTGCAACTTTCCAAAACCTACTCTTACTTAAAAATATAAGGCTAAAAAATGGCAAAAAAAATTAAATTATAAAAGGCCTCTATCATAATTTAGTCTGAATGCATTTAGGTCCTAATCACTGGAATGGAGAATGCTCCGGAAGGGCGGGAGCCACCACGGCTTTCTTTCTTCCCAGTTGCATTTCCCCATGACCATCACGGGGGTCCTTGAGGACAAACACCTTCATGGTGTCCTCAGTTTTTCTCAGGATTCAACCTATCCTCGTCCTCACTGGTTTTCTCCTGGCAGACTCTCACTGGCCAGTGGCTTTGTATATGGCCATGGCCACTCTCCACAGTTATTCCACCAACTTTATGAAATCCTGCGGCCTCTGTAAGGTGTGCCGCTCACTTTGCAATTGATTCCACTGGTTCAGAAAAAGGCTGGCCATCCCAGACTCTGACAGACAGGCCCCACAGATGGCAAGTTTGGAATGGGGGGTTGAGTCTACGTGTGGTTATGTTTTCAGTGGTGAGTATTTCTGTGGGATGGTGTCCTTTGCTCTCTGAAGCCACGGAAAGCGGGAACCAAGCATTATTTTTCAATTTGGGGATTAGAGCTGGGTGACAAACTCCTGTACTGTTTCTGAGTCACAGACAACCCAGCATGAGACACCTCCAGGCTCCCACTGGGTTTAATGGTCTCCTTCCTCATCCAGCTGAGTCAGGCCAGCAGTCAGAAGCCATGGCTCAAAGAGTAGGGAAGACATAAGATTCCACAGTGCTTTTCATGAAGGCTCAAAATGAAATGTGCCACCAAGAAACAGAGCCATAAATAAAAACACTGGGGAAAGAGGAGAGTCAAGCAGAGAAAAAGGAAGACTGTCTCAATGGCAAGACCCAGAGGGAAGAGGATTGAGACGTGTGGTACTCACACTGTCCCCCTCTGCAATCTGAGGCAGGTTCTGCTGGACTTCTTGGCTGGAGAGGGAAAGGCCCATGTAGTTCTCCAGTTCTGCCAAGTTTGGGTACAGCACTGATGAAGAGGAGGAAAAGCGTCATTCAGGGGCCTGTGTGTAGCCACTCCTGCCTTGGTCCCTGTGGCCACTCATTTTCAGTAAGAAATGGAGGCTTGGCATAGCGTTCATCCCCAGGAACGCGTGAGCCCCAGACTGTGCTATGCACCCCCAGGGACACTTGCTGGTGATGTGAGTTGTCTCTGCAGAAGGTCTGAGGTACAGGGGGACCTACCTATGTCCAAGAGAAGCCTGGGACACTGAGCCCCTCATGTGCCAGTGTGGTATCCAACCCAACTGATTTTGGGACCAGCTAGCTTTCAAAGTCAGTGCCGGTGCAGGACCATAAGTGGCCTACAGGCATGGGGGTGGGGTGGGGGAGGCTCCTGAATCAAGGACAGACCAGGGGAGACAGCAGCACAGGTGCCTTACTTCAAGCTTCTCTTACAGAACTGACCCAAGACTGCCATGGACACATCTGGGGAAGCTGCAAACATCTGGTGTCCCCACGTGGCCTTCTTTGGTGGCCCCAAATCAGGCAGTTACTGATCCTCTAGACCAGCTTCCCCAGTGTCCCCTCAAAGGGTCCTGGTGAGTGTGAAGTGTACACAGACCCCCCACAGTGTCAAGCGAGAGGTGGCACCAAGGAGTGGCAGAAGCAAAGCCACGTCCTCAGGGCCAGCACTGCCCACAGACTGAGGTGAGGAGGACAGGCCTAGTCCAGGGAGCGGGAGTCTCTGAGCACTGTTGGGTGCCTGACGCTGTCAGGGAGTGTCATGGTGGGAATGCTGTGTCTGGCTCACTCACCTGAAGGCACAGAGGCAGCTGCCTCAGGGACTGGAACCGGCAGGGCGGGCATCGTGGGTGACGCTCTGGCCTGGGCCTGGGAAGGGGCAGAGAGTGCAGCTCATCTGTGGCCAGAACCCCAGGAACCCTCAGCATCTGGAGCTCCCTGGGGCCGGGGGCTCCTGACCTTGGCTATGGCAGCAGGCATGGGATGGGGGTGTCAAGGAACCCCCAAGGCCTTAGGTCATTTGTAAAAGTGGCATCTACATGATGTTCAGTGAAACGAGCCAGGCACAGAAAGACAAACACTGCCTGTTCTCCCTCACGTGGGAGCTAAGAAGTTGATCTCAGAGAAGGAGAGATCAGAACTGTGGTTAGCAGAGCCTGGGAAGGGGGTGGGGCCAGCCTGGAGAGAGGATGGCTAACAGCTACAGGAGACCAGGTGGATGTGAGGAATAATTTGCAATATTCTATCACACAGTAGGGCAAAGAGGATTGACAACAAATAATAGAATATTTCAAATAGCTAGTAGTGATGGTTTTGAATATTCCCAACAAAAAGAAATGGTAAATGCCTAAGGTGATAGGTATGCCAGATACCTGAAATGTCACACAGTACCACATGAATATGTATAGTTACTATGTATCGATTAAAAATGAAAAAAACAAGCTGGGCATGGTGGCCCACACCTGTAATCCCAAGGACTCCAGACGTGGAGGCAGGAGGTTCACAGGTTCGAGGCCAGAGACAGCCTGTGTAACTTAGTGAGACACTATCTCAACATAAAAAGTAAAAATATGGACTGGGGGTGTAGGCCAGTGGTAGAGCACTTGTAAAGTATATGCAAGGCCCTAGGTCCAACCCCCAAGTACCACAAAAAAAGAAAACGAAAAAAGAAAACTATATACTTATAAAGACATGGCCTCTATAAACATGCATCTTTCTGCAGGAGGGTCTCCTGTGGTCCATGACCATGGATTTGCTGTCGGTGGCATCGAGGGCATCAAAGCCCACCTTCTAAATGAGCTCTCAGTGGGAAAGACCCAAATTCTCATAGGCCTCTAGGGCCAGAGGGCAGTGGAATAGGGGAGGAAGCAGCTTCTGGGAGCTCAGCCAGGCCAGGCCCACACCCCCTGGGTTTCCTGTGGAAGCCAGCCCTGCACACAGCGTCTCCTGCAGAGGATGGAGGAAGTGTGGGAACAAAGCCAGGCACAGAGGCATGCCTTCATCTGCTTGATCTTTCCACTCCTCCTGGGACTCTATGGGCCTTGGCCCCTGCACACCCTTTCCATCCAGCCAATGGCACCTACATGTCCTGGGGCCTCCCGGGAATGCCTAAGGGTCCTCTGTATCTATTATCCACAAGGACAAGGCTCCCTTGGGTGCCCTGGGGTAATCCCAAAAGGCACCATCAGGAAGCCCAGGCTAATGGGGCCTGGTGGCTTACCTGGATGACTTGGTCTACCTTCAGGTCCTCCAGAGATGGGTACAGGCCAGACATAGCTGCTCCTCAGGACACCTTGCAGAGCACAGAGGGAGAGGAGGGACAAGGCTGCAGCTCCCACTTCCCTCAGAGGAGGCACAGACATCTGCCTCCTACATGTGCCACCAGCATGCTCAGATGTAAGAATAGCATCAGGACAGGTTACTGTCTCAACTTTAGAGAGGGGAGCTGGGGGGTGGGCCGATCAGTTTGGTTCTCAAGTTTATAGTCTTCACCCACAAAATTCTATCCACCATGTTTGACTGACTCTGGGCTTTAGAACCCAGGCCCAGGGGACCACCCAGGACATGCTGGCTAGGAAAGGCAGGATCATGGGCCACATTCTTTGCTGCCACGTGTCAAAAGTCAGACAGGTTAATGAGGCTTGATCACTCAATACCTAAATTCAAGCCGGCAGATGTACATTGAGTACCTGCTGCATGCCAGGCTGAGGTCAGAGGTTCACACAGCACCACGCCACAATGGCCAGTGGGCTGGGACCTAATAAAATAGAAAGGAAGCAGGACACCCTAACATCCTTCCACCTCCATCTTCCATCAACCTCTGGGTATTTGAGGTCCACTGTATACCACCCATTTCTGGCCTCCTTGCGAACTTTTTCATTTTTTAATTAGTCTACAGAATGGTAAGTCTCACTTTGACACTTTCATACATATATATCAAGTACTTTGCTCAGATTCATCTCCCTGTTACTCTTTTCTATCCTCTTGCTCCCCCTTCCTACTGCTCCCCTTCTTCCCTGAAAATAGCCCTTCTTCTACTTCCATATATATATATATATATTTGTTGATGTTGTTAGGTGCCATCAAGTCGTGTCCGACTCATAGTGACCCTCATAGGGTTTTCAATGGCTGATGGTTTCTGATTGCCTTGGGAGTGGATTGCCATATCCTTCTCCCATTTTTGCCATGCTGGGAATTGAACCCACGACCTCAGAGACTGCAGAGCCATGCTCTACCAACTGAGCTAAATCTCAGCATATATATATATATTCCACATGAAAGAAAATATGTGATATTTGTCTTTCTGAGACTGGCTTATTTCACTTAACATTACATCCAGTTCCATGGATTTTCATACAAATGACATAGTTTTGTTCTTCGTTATAGCTGAATAAAACTCCATTGTGTAGCTATCCCATATTTGCTTTATCTGTTCATTTGTGGTGAACAGTGCCATGATAAACATAGGTATGCAAGTGTCTCTGTGGTATGCTTAGATTCTTTCAGGTATATGCCCAGGAGTGGGATAGCTGGATGATACGGTAGTAATTTCCATAATGGCTGCACTAATTTACATTCCCACCAATAGTGTATAAAGGTTCCTTTTTCCTTACATCGTCACTCCCTGGCAACCCTTGATCTTTGCTGAAATGAAGTTAAGACCTATGGGAATTCACAAAAACATGCACACAGGGGCTGGGGCTATAGCTCAGTGGCAGAGCACTTGCCTAGTGTGCTGGAGGCCTTGGGTTCCACCCCCAGCACTCCCACTAAACTAGAGCAGAATGTAAACATTCAATGGACTGTTGCTCCACGGTGAGGGGGTGCTGAGGTGGAGGGGCCTTGCTACCCTTTACCTACACTTTCTGATTATCACATGGAAGAGTCAGTAGAGCCTCCAAGTGAGGTGCTCAGAGAAACGCAAATTATTTCCTCTTAAGAAATGCTCTATGTCCTTCCTAGAGGAAATGTGGGGTAGGGGCACTTGTCCTGCTGGGGTCTTTCGCCAGTTCTCTCTTGGCCCTGTCTCTCCTCGGGCAGGCTGCTCCAGCTGGATGCTCCTGCCCGGCCTCCTTGTCACCCTCAGGTCCCAGGCAGAGCAGTCACTGCCCCAGTCATCCTGGGCCCTGCCCTGCGAGCCAGGCTCTGGGCCAGCTTCTGCCCTGAGCTCTTCCATTTTCCTATCTTCCCAGATGACCGCTATTCCTCATGGTCAAGGTGTGTCTAATGTGCACACATAAAACAGGTGCATGTGATAAAGAAATGCCTGGTGGTGGCACAGGAAACACAGAGGACTTTACCCAGGCGGGGAATGTGACACCAGCTCTCCTCAGGACCAGCTCTGCTGGGCACGTCCCTGAGTGATCCACAGGCACCACAGACAGCGTCATGTGCCCCTGCGCCTTCTCCCTCTGCACCTGCAGCCCTAACCCATGTCACTCTTGATCCCACCCCCACCATCCCTTTAATCGTCATCAAATCTCCTCTGTCCCACATCCCTGTTGTACAGACCTTCTCCACTTCCCCGTCCCTCCCTAATGCCACAACATCCCCCAAAGAGGTCATTGCCTCCCCTCTTGTTCAGCATGAGGCCGAGATGCCTCTGCTCCAAGCCCCTCCGTGGCTCCCCATAGCCCTTGGAACCTAGCCTACACTTCCTAAAATGTCCCACAAGGCTTCCTGATTCCTCCTGAGACTGCCACTCGTAGCCCTCAGGCCAGAACTAAACAGATTGTATTTGACCTCATGGAGTACTTAATGTTCAAATTAGCACCTAAATGCAAAACTCAAGACAATGCATTTAATAATCTCATTTTCCACTGCTCCTGAAAAATACAAAGCTTTGGCAACCATGCCCTGCAGCTGAGTATCCCCAGCTGAGTAGCAGCAAACTCCAGGGCACCCCAGACCCCACTGCCCTTACATGTAGGCCACTTTACCCTTTGGTGCCAAGTCCCAATAGACATTTGTATGCAGTCCAGCCTACCTCTCCAGCTTCTTATCTTGGTACATGTCCTTTTAGCCCCCACTTTCAGCTCCAGTCACAATGTGCTACTTCCAGGTACACGAGTGAACATAATTCTCTCCTGTCGCCAGGCTGTGGCACCTGTTAGTCACCCTGTCTAGAATCCCCCTTTACCCCCTGCTCCTTGCCTGACTGATTCTTGATAATTTTCAAGTCCAAGACTATAGGACCCTTCCTACAGGAAGGCTGCCTTGATTTGTGCTCCTCTTAGCCTTTTCCCTAGATCCTTATTCCTGTTGATTGCTCACCACTCCTGCAGTTACCTCTATTTGTCCAACTGCCTCATTAGACCAAGTCCCAAAAAAGCAGCAACTGGCCTTCTTGTATCACTGCAGAACCTCTGACCCCTAGCACAGAGGCTAACACAATAATACTCCAGAGGCACAGCATTTAGCCTGGGCTGTCACTTTCCTCCTTGTAAAGCAAAGCTCTGGTATCCTAAGAACACTCATCTTCCTAGGACGGAACCAAGGACCAGAAGTCCAAATATGCTTTGTTTGCCTCCCACAGTCTTATTTTGTTCTTTAAATTGGAGTCGGTGCCAACATTACAAAATCTAGAAGTATAAAATTCTTCATCCCTAATTTGCATTTAAAATATAAAAGTATTTGGCAAAGGAAGGGCAGGAATTGTGCCTGGCATCACCCCATCACGGCTCCCTCATTAATGGGGCTGCCCCTGCTTTCCTGTTTCCCAGAGTACCCAGCTGACCCTTTGTTGATTTACATTGTCTGCCTGGCATCCAGCAGCAATCCTTGCCCTAGGCTGGCCTTTAGGACAGAAATGATCTCTCAAAGGGACAAGGACTTGCTAGAGGGAGAGGGAATCTGGGTGTGAACTCCTTTAGACCAGCGAGGGGAAGAGATTCCCATTGCCTGGGGCCTTCCCCATTCTGCACATGTGGGGGAAATTTTTATCTTGGGGGAGTGCTTAGCATTTATCATCTATCAAAACACTCCTTGCCACCAGGATCATGCATGAACACCAGAGGAGAGTCCCCCTGGCCTGCTTTGCTACCAGTAAAGCAGTGTAGCAGTTATAATTTTGGCAACTACCCTTGGGACAGCACAGGATCAGAGATCTATGTCCTGGAAACTGCTCCCAGACTGGGACCCTTTTACCACTGCCACCTTCTCTGAGTCCCTCCTCAAAACCTTGAGTGTCTACTGTGGGCCAGGACCCTGGATCTGCTTCAGTCATCCTGGTTCCTCTACCTGGCACACCTTCCTCCCCGTAGCTCCTGCAATGCTCTACTCCGATGCTACTTCTCTGGTTGGCTTTTCCAGGCCATGTGACTCCTCCAGCTGCCTAGATCTTGTATGTTCAGCCCTGACATGTGCTGAATCTAGTACCAAGCATTTATCATGTTATATGATTAATAACTGGTGTTTTCTCAAACTAGGCTCTACTTCCCCCCATGTGTCTGTCAGCTTGTCCTGCTGTGGGGGCTTGTGTGTTGCTGTGATGATGAAAGCTATGCCACCAGTATTTCAGATATTAGCAGGACCACCCTTGGTGGACAGGTTTTGGCTGGGTTTCCAAACCAAGACAGACTAGAGAGAAGGACCTGGCAGCCCACTCCTGAAACAATGAACCATTGAAAACCCTATGAATAGCAGAGAAGCACTGTCAAATATAAAGTCAGAAAATGAGCCTCCCACTACCACCCCACCTCAGGCTGCAAGGCATTCAAGAAACGACTGGGGAAGAGCTTCCTCCTCAAAGCAGAGTGGACCTTAACAACAAGGATGAAGTAAAGCAGATATGCCTTAAGTCAAAATAAGAAGAAACAAAGTGGTTACAACAATGGGCTCAAACATAAAAAAAATCGTGTGCAGGGCAGTGTTGGGTAGTGTTTTGTTCTGTTGTACAAAGGGTCACCCCGAGTCAGACCTGACTCAATGGCACCCAACAACAGACCCTACTTTTCACAAGGGGAGGGGCTGTGTCCAGTTCAACACACTATCTCTGCTCATCAAGACAGCATCCAGCACACATGTGCCGGCCAAACTTATTTGACTAAATAAATCAGTGGTTTTGCTAGCAACAGACTGGAAATTTATGTGTTTTTGGATGTCACAAGACTGGATGACTTTACTAGCATTTAAAGGCAGAAGGCATGGATATGGTCTTCTTGTAATGCACAGGACAGTTCACCAAAACAAATTGTCTTCTGACTTCATAACCTGACAAATTATGTAGATACACACAAAAATTAATTAACTTTTTAAAAAATCCACTTGTTTATAATCTCTTATACACAAAAACAACGAAAAAACCTTGTTTTAATATATGCTAGCAAAGTTGTCCAGAAATGCATATACCAGTTTCATAGAGGAAAGTTACGCAGTTCTTTGTTTTCTTCGTTTTGGAAAATCACTGCGAAGCTGCTCGCCACAGGTGAGTCACCAGAACAGCACGCCCATGTCTGCCTGCTTTTGTAGCTGTCACAGTGACCACCCTGGTTGACAATGTATTTAGCCTTGACTCAAGAGGTCAAACACAAACTGTTAGCAACGTTCAATTAAATATTCAGTTCAATTAAACTGAACTGACTCATCAGGTACAAGCACGGTCGTTGTGATCCATCGGAATGAGTATTCTTTTATCATAGGTTACTGACGTTTCCCTAACTTCTTTATACACAAGGCATACTACTGTGGACTTTTTTTGTTGTTTGTTTCTTTACCCAGGGGGGCGATCGCCTAGGCTGAGCCCCGGAGAGAGACCCACCAGTCATTGGGGCGCATTCTCCAGGGCTGGCCTCAGTCTGCCCATCTGTCGCTAGGTCCCATGATCCGCAAACAGACCCCACCGCCACCTCCTAGCTTCTCCGAGCCCGTACCGAAGTGAGGTCTGTAGCCTGTTGTGGACTAAAGCGCCTGCGCAGAACCCCCGCCAGGCTAAGCCGCGGTGCCTAGGGCGCATGCGCGCTGTCTCTCCCCGCCCCAGTGCCCCGCGCGGCTGCGTGCGGTTCCCACGATCCCGCGCGCCTGCGGAGCGGACAATGGCGGCTTACTTGTTGCATGGGTGGTGGGCCAGGTAGGTTACTAGTCTACTCGGCCTCACGCTTCCTTCCTTCAGGCGCCAGTATCTACAAAGAGCGATTAGTTAAGCAGCACAGGGAGAGCTGGGAAGGCTGGGTCGGGCTCCGCGCCCCTCTACTGGATTGAAGGCCCCGCGTGTCCAGTGAAATTTAAAGCAGTCGAGTTTCCCCTCGTTCCGAAACCCCTGGCCTCTGAGCGTCACTTGTGGGCTGCGGAGCAGTGGGGCAAGGTTGGGCCACTTGAGCCATCTCCTCCCGACTCAACAAGATTCTGTACTAACAGGGCAAAGTCGACATGGCCGCTCGCCTTGCTGGCTTGTTGCTGCTGGTAGTGAAAAGGAGACCCCACTCCCTTTGGTTTCAGAAGCGCCTTTAAGTGTCTGAAAGTTTCCTACTCATTGTGATGTCCCCCTCTCTCACCTCGGATTCTGGCTTGGCCCTGACTCTTGACCCAGTGCTGGGCTGAAAATGCCCCACCCCACCCCACGCAGATTCGCTCGGGACACCACCCACCAGTGACTGAATGATTGGGCTCCTGCCGCCCACGGAACGGGACTTGGCGCTTGCCCAGGCAGATCACTTCCCACTGTGAAATCAGACCAGCGGCTCATTACAAAGGACTCAGGCAGTGACATCAGGAGAGGTGCAGTTAGATTAGTAGGGGTGCAGGGAAACCAGGAAGGCCTTCTGGAGGAAGGGAGATGGCCATAAAGGATGGAAAGATCAGACCCATGAGAGGGGCATATGCTCTTCCAGGGATAGGGAGGCCCGGACCTGAGAGCCCAGCTACCTTCTGATATTTATATCGCCTGAAAATTATCCTCCCCAAGTTACCTCCAACTGTGCTGCCTTTCCACTGCAGCCCCACCAAATCTGCCCATGGGATGAACCACAATCTGGGAGTTATCCTCAGCTCCTGCCTTTCCTTCTTTTTGAAGCCATGCACAATTCTTGTTATAAGAGGAATCTCAAACTTCAATATGACATTAAGGTTTTCATGACTGCCTCCTGGTAATATCTCCAGTCTCACCTCACCCAATCACCACGCATTTCATTCATTCCAAAATACTTATTGGTCCTAAAACAACCTGCTAGCTCAGCCCACCATGCTTTGGCAAGTGCAGTTCCCTCTGTGTTGAATATCATGTACACCTCCCTTTCCTCTTTTCATCTGGTGAACTCTTTGTTTCTAAGCCTGGGCCCAAATCCCACGCCCACACATTCCTCCAGGAATGGGCAGACCTTTCTTTAGACCAGAGCATGTCCTGTGTTCACCTATTAAATCATTCATTCCACAAATGTTTATTAAGCACCCGCTGTGAGCAAGGACTTATGCATTTCCTGAGTTGGAATTCCACTGTGCTATATTTGTTTGTCATCCTCACTGGTCAGGGAATGCCACTCATTTGGGAGACCCCCCAAGGCTGAGCACAGTGCCTGGCACATAGGCAGATGTCCAGTTAACTGCTGAAAGAAGTAGAAAAGCAGACATGGAAGAGAAAGCCTGAAGTACTATACAGTCTTTCCATTCCCACTTGTCTTTACAACCGTTTGGTAGAAAGTCCTTTGGAGAATAACTGGGCCTAGAAAGGAAGAACAAAACCCAGCTCTAATGAGGTAGACTGGAAGGCTGCCTTGGCTCCTACAATCTGACAATCGAAGACAATCAGTTGTATGCTAATATAGGTTTCCTGCAATTAATTATCTCTGAAATGAAAAGAGCCATTTTCCTTTCCTACATCCCTTTCCAGATTTCTATCCCTAAAGTTCTGTACTACTTGATATTATAAGCCATAACACCACCCACAGCAAACCAGCAGTCAGGTCCTGGGAGATCAGCTGGGGTGAAAAGGGGACTTCAGCCCCCATCTTTGAACTTAAGAGTGAGAACACTTTGTTCCAAAGAGCTGAAGCTCTGGGACTCCCACTTGTTCCTGTGGACAGCTCATCCATCCTTCAGAAGACAGTGTGCGGGAGGGAAGCGTGGGTTAGTGCGGTGGAGGAATAGCTCCTGGAAGGCCAAATTAGCCCAGGGATCTGGTGAGTCGGAAAAAAAGAGGCTGTTGCTAGGCCACCAGTGTGTACCCCCTCCTCCTCGCAGGGCTGTACTGCCTGCTGGGGAAAAGCTGTGGGCCTCAAGAAATGCAGATGTTCCTGCAGGAACAAAGGCCCAGGGGAGGCAGGGAACAAACAAGAACTTTGGAGGGAGGCTGGACTGGGCTCAAACTGACTGCCCCCCACCGGCATGGGCAAGTCCATTGTGAATGCCATTTCTTTTGTAATGTGGATAATAGTACTTGGATCACAGAGTTATCTGGCAATTAGAAGACCTTTTTAAAAAGAGATAAGCTCTGGATGGAAAGCAACACTTCCTAGCACATAGGCATTCCACCATAGTTAGGCATTACTTCATTAAGCACATTTACTGAGCACCTCCCAAGTTCAAGGGCTCTTCTAGGTGCCAGCCATAAGGCAGTGAACAAAAGCAGAATTAGCCCTTGAGGAAGGTGCTTTCCAGGGAGGAGCTGGACAGAAGAGCTCCATGACTTTGCAGGCTATATTAGTGGGTGCAAAGCGCTGGGGAGGAGAGAGGAGCAAGATGGAGAGTGGCCGGGGGTCAATAGGAGCTGCACTTGGTCAATAGGAGCTGCACTTCGGGGATGGGAGGGCATCTGAGTAAAGACCTAAAGGGGTGAGTGGGGAAGAGCATTCCTGGCTGAGGGCACAGCCACTGCACAGGCCTTGAGGTGGGAGTGCCTGCTGTGTTGTGGGATATCTGAGCAGTGGGACTGAAGTCAGCTGTTCAGGGGGAGGTTGGTGAAGGGGTGAAAGACGCGAGTTCCCAGAGGTCTTGGCGAGGATTTGGGCATTTCTTGAGTGAGACAGGAGCCACCAGGGAATTTAGAGCAGCAGAGTGAGCGCATGATCTGACTTTGTCAGGTCCTGCTGGCTGGTGTTTGGAGAGCAGGGGCATGGGCAGAGAAGCAGGCTGAGGAGTGCTGATGGAAGGGTTCCTAGCTTGGAGCATGTTCTGTCATGGAGCCAGGACTACCCAGTGCACAGCAGGCCCTTTTCCTGAGCCCCTGCTATGTGGGAGGCAAGCACAACTCCTCTTTCCATTCTTCCAGCTGGACTGCTTCCAGCCTCCTGGTGAGGACACCGGTTCCTAGATAGGTAAAGCCCCTGGCCCAGTTCCCCAGCCGGTTTTCCCTGCTGAACCAGGGAGGCTATTGATAGAGACAGCTTCAGACAGAGGAGGAAATAACAAGCGGAGGCCTGGCCACTCTATTCTTTGTGGTCACAGGCCCTTTGGCTGCCTGTAGCCTCTTACTTCAGCTAGGCCTACATTGGCAAGGGCTCACTTTAAGGAGCAAAGGCAGGGGTACCACCTGATGAGCAGCAGATGAGTGCCACTGTCCTGCTTCCATCTGAGCAGGCTGCATGGCTGCTGTGTGGAGGACAGATGAGAGGCAAGGCCAGAGGTGGGGAGCAGTGCAGAAATATTCAGTCCTCAAAATTAGCCCAGGCTTGGGGGCAGAAGAGAAAACCCCAGTTCACACTGGCTTCCAGACTGAAGCACATTGAAAGGAGACTGCCTGGGGAGTCCCTCCCTGTAGAGACAGGGAGAGAAGGAGATGGGGTGGTAGCAGGTCTCACCCTTTTCCAGCTAGTATGGCCACGACCCCTTCTTACCTGCTGGCCAGGTGCTGCTGTGTCTGTCTCCAGCTGCTGCTGGGTGCCTTGCCTTCTCTAGAAGGTGGTGGTGGCCCTTGTCCCAGCTGGGCTCCTGCTCTGGGAAGGGTGGTGCCCGCCCCTTGCTCAGCTGACTCACCTTGGGCTGGGCAGGGCCCAGGTCAGGGCCCTGTGGTTGGGTAAACAGGGCCGTGGCCAGACCCACAGGAGGCCCCGTGCCTTGGTCGAGACTCAGAGGTGGGGTTAGGGTGCACAGAGCTGGGGTGTGGAAGTGCCATTGAGATGGGTGCAAACCAGAGCTGCTTTGCCTGTTCTTGAGGAAGCCTACATTTGGATGGGAGGCCTAGTCTGGCTGTTGAGAGGAAGGCAGTTGACTGGAGGGCAGTTAGGTGGATGCCCTGAGTCTTAGACAACGGTACTACCTTGTGACCTACTATTTCTTCCTCTAGAAATATGGTGCCATGAAGTCTCAGGGCCCACCATCATGTTGCTTCCAATAGGGCCAATCTAGAAATCCCCAACGCCCATCTCTGCATCTGGTCAAATAAGTCCTCATCTGTGGAAGATCACCACGCCATTAAATTCGTTTCAGGAAGGAGCTATGGGATGGGGTTTAGCTCAGTTAGTAGACCGTTGCTGTGCAGTCTCTGAGGAGCCAGGGTCTATCCCCAGCACCACAAAAAACAGGAGAAGGAAGTGGCAATCCACTCCCAAAGCGATCCTGAAACAGCCAACAAAAACCCTGTGAGTTATAAGAACAACATGAGAAAATGTTCCTGAGATGCCAGCAAGATCATTGTTGGGGATTTTTAAAATAAAATCCCAGCTAGGGTTCCTCATAACAGCCTGAGGGGCTGACCCCTAGTTGACCCCAGGGCTCATCACATTCACTCAAAACAGCCCCTCCCATCGAGTGAGCAAAGATGGCCCCTGGCCAGCTTGGCCAGCCTTAACCAGCTTAATTTTGATTGGCTCCCCTCACCACCTTGCAGGTAGTAACTGTCTCTACTTGGTAGTTATGTCCGTTTGCCCACTGTACCTGCCAGCTGTGTGCCCCGATTGGCTGAACCCCACCATGTGACCCCTCCAGGACCCTATAAAAGCAGGGCTCCTGGACCCCATATCCATCCCTGTAGCACCACGGATCCTCACCTCTCTGACTGCCTCCTGAACCTCATCACCTGGACCAGCGCTCCCTACTCCAGCAAGACCATCTAGCAAGCCGGCGAGATCAAGCCCAGGGGCCCTGAAGAGCCGAAGGCATCTAGCAAGCCACGAAGAGCCTCCCAACTCCTCCCATCCTTGGGAAGGAGGGGGGTAAAGAAGGCGAGCCGCGAGAGTCAAGACCATCGGACCTCAACTGAGCACCAGCAGCTGTGGCAGTGCCTTTAAGGCTGAGCTGTACCAGCACTTAGCCTGCAGCATGGAATGCTGCAGGCCTAGAGCCAGCACTCAAAGGGATAGAGCCTTGCTCTATAGGGGCTGCTTGCTCCTTGCTCTCCATAAGGGGAGCATCCTAATAAACCTTCCCTGTCCTTCTCCAACTATCTGAAGGTCTCCCGAGGTCCTTCTTTCCCGACATCGGCCACGTTATTATGTTGAGGGTTTGGCCCTAACTTTAGCCGGGCTAGAGCTAAAACCCTGACAGATCATGAAGTATCAAAATTGTGGTTCTGCTCTTAGGTTTTGTTTTTAGAAAAGTGGATGTGTACAGCAGACAGTCCAGGCAGACGTGCTGAAATGCTGAGCCTCTCTGGATGGGGGATTGATGGGGAGCCAGCCTTCCTGCATGCCTGCCTTCCTCCCTCCCTCCTTCCTTCCTTCCTGTCCTCCCTCCTTGCTTCTCTGCCCTCACTGCCTCTGTCTGCTGGGGATGTTGCCTTCCCCAGGCTAGGCAAGCACTCTACTGTTAAGCCACAACCCCAGCCCGTTGAGCTTTTCAATTTGTACTTCTGTGTTCCACAGTGGTGGTTTTTTTTTTTTTTTTTTTTTTTTTTTCCAGTTCTGACAAGGTGAACCCTGGGCCTCACACATGCTTTTTGCAAGCGCTCAACCACTGAGCTGTACCCATGGCCCATTTTTTACTTTGTATTTTGAGACAGGGTCTCACTAAGTTACGCGGGCTGCCACTGGCCTCAGACTTGCGATCCTCCTGCCTCCTCCCCAGTTGCTGGATTAAAGTTGTGCACCACTATGCCATCCAGAGAGGCTCAGCATTTCAGCACGTCTGCCTGGACTGTCTGCTGTACACATCCACTTTTCTAAAAACAAAACCTAAGAGCAGAACCACAATTTTGATACTTCATGATCTTGCTGGTACCTCAGGAACATTTTCTCATGTTGTTCTTATAACTTTTTTTAAGGTAGTTTTTGCTCTTTTTTGTTTTGCTTTGTTTTTTCTTGTTTGATTTTAGTTTTTGCTTATGATTTTGAAGGAGAAGCAAACTAACTGTTTTAAGAAGGAAGTTTGATTGTTTTTCTCTGGACAGGGAATAACTAAGGAGCCGTGTATTGGGGTGGGAGGGGAATTTCTTTATAGCACATTTTTGGTGCCTTTAAAAAAAATGTTATCCCAATAAATAGTCATATGAAAGACAAGTTAAACAGAAAAGGAGGGAGAAGCTGGGCATAATCCTGGTGACGTAGGGGCAGGAGGATCGTGAGTTCAAGGCCAGAGGCAGCCTGTGTAAGTTAACAAGATCCTGACTCAAAATAAAATAATACAGGCTGGGGTGCCACCCAATGGTAGAGCACTTGCAATGTATGTGCAAAGCCCTGGGTTCAACCCCCTAATACTGCAAAAAAAAAGGAGGGAGGGGGGAGAAAGGAAGGAAGCAAGGAAAGAAAGAAAAAAAAGCAGAGGAAGTCCAGACGCGTGTGGTTGGGCAAGGGTGCCTTCCGCTTGGTGCGCGGGAGGAATGATGCAGCGCATCCTCTCAGGGTGGGGTGAGCATCAGTGCTGCTCACCAGGCTGGACAGGACCACGTCACAGTCCCCATGACGAGCCCGCAAAATTGCACTAGCCTTGGGTGGCAGTTGCTGAGACACTGCCTTGCCTGTAAGGAGCCTACAGCCAGGCGTGCCACACAGGGCATAAATCATAGGAATGGTGACAGCCCTGTCCACGTGGCTTCTCACAGGCAGCCAGTCCTGTTTCATTTTTTGACAATTGTCATCTTACATTGTTCACATGTACCTAAGGCTGCCAGTTAGATCCTCCGTTCCTTGAGGGCAGGGCTAGTTGTTAGATCTGCATTAGCTGCTCTTTTCAAAATAAAACTGGAACCTGGGATCAGACCAGGATATATTTCTGCTCTGTCCGAGATTTCTGTGAACAATCTTAATAAATCCAAAACTCAGGTGACCAACAAACAACATACACTCAGAAACTCCCCACAGCACCCACGGCTGACCTGAGTAATCACCCACCCTTCCCAAGGGGCCCAAAGGCTGCTCAGAAGCTTCCTCACAGTGTTGCAGGCAGCAACAGGTACTTGGAGTTGGCAGGTGAGGTAGCATCCCTTTGCCATCTGGAATGGGTGCTCTATGGTGGCAGGGGCTTGTCTGTGAGCTTCTTATCCCTAGGGCCCAGCACTGTGCCTGGCACAAGGTAGGCACTAGTAAAAACATATTGAATAAATGAATGCCCCTCCTAGAAAAGATGACTACAGTTTTAAATCTTCACCCTTATTTTAAAAAGGGTTTGGCTGGAGTATCAAATGTGAGTCCCAGTCTGTTACATTGTACAGTGACTAAGCCTCTCTGAGCTGTGGTTCCCCTCCACCTGCTCAGCAGGCCTGTCTGGAGTATTAGATGAATTAGTCATGTGAAGTGCCTAGGATACAGCTGGCATTCAGTAGATATTAGTTTCCTGCTTCCTCATGGCTGCACATGACACAAACACCAGTTCTGTGGTTCAAGTGGAAATGAAGGTGATTTTACTGCAAGAAGGGAGAAGAGTTGACAGGCAGAGAAGGAGCCACTGTGCACTGTGACCCTCCACATGGATTCTATAAGGTGTACAACCCAGGCTAATGTCACCACAGCTGACCTGTCCCAGTGAGTGATAATGGGGGAAGGAACACTATTTATTAGCCACTGCGTATGTCCAGTGCGCAGCTGGGCACTGGGCATAAACTGATCTCATCTATTGTTCACAACAGCTGTCAGATTCAGAGACTGCAGCACCTTGCCCAGGGCCACAGAGCCAAGAATGCAAAAGCCAGTCCTCGGCTGAGAACTGAATGAAGCTGCCTGGGCTCCCAACCCTGTGCCACTGAGTCATAGGTTTCCCTTGAGGATGTCCACCAAGGACTCCTAGGTGGATCTCAACTTTGCTAGGTGGTAAGAGTTTCATCATACAGCCATGTAAAGCTGCCTGGGAGGCTGGGAAGCAGAGTCTTGGCTGGGCCTGCTGCAAGATATTAGGGTTCTGTATGAAGAAAAGGGAGTGTGAATATGGGGTGGGCAGTGAGCAGCTGCAGCCACCCTTGCTCAGGTGTGCTTATGGGCCCGGGCCAGATGGGTCCTGCCTAACTGCCTGCCTGTCCATCCAGCACCTGAAATCATCCACCGGCAGGAGAGGCACAGAAGACCCTGTGTAGGAACTCTCTCATGTCCACATTGTGCTCCTCCCAGTCCTCCGTCTTCCTGTCTGTCCAAAGGGAATCCCAGATGGCAGAATGCTGGCCATGTCTGACAGGGTTCTATCACTGGCTTCCTCTGCCAGAGCATGCTGTCAAGTCCCTGCTCTCTACCAGCCTCAGGTTCCACATTAGTTTGAGGAACAGTTTTGGTGGATTATTTCAGGTTTTCCCCAGCTGTGCCCTTTAAGGTCTTACAAAGTGGCAACTCAGTGCCACCCCCAGTGGTCTCCAGAGACAAAATGTGCTCCATGCCATGTCTCAACTCGGTCTTGGCTTTGCTTTTTACAGATTTGTACTAGCCATGGTAGGCTGGGTCATGCTGCCCCAACAAACCCCAGGGTTTCCCAACACAAGCTGCTTATGGCCACCAAGGGCTGGCAGGGGCTCCATGTCACCTCACTTCTAGTCCCAAGATGGTACAACAGCCACCATCTCAAAGGCTAGCTGTCAGTAGCCTTGGTAGAGGGAAAGAGGTCCCCAACTGGCAATTAAAATGCTCCGAAAGTCACCTCTCATACCCCATTGGCCCCACCCAATCACCAAGGGCCAGGAAGCACAACCCTGCCTCATGCCTGGAATCAAGAATGTGGGAAATACATGGAGGATGACACTAACCGAGACCCTGGGTGTCAGGTAGCTCTCATCACCTGTGCAGGCCAAGGGGAGCAGATGCTCCTGGGGGGTGCCCTGAGGCTCACTGGGACCTCCCTGAGGGGAGAGGGAGTTGAAGAATGGGAAAGACAGACATGGGATGGGTCAGAGCCTGTGCTGTGATACCAGACAATCCTGCTTTCCAGTGTGCTGGGGTCAGAAGCGCTGGGTCCCTCAGAATTCATGTGCTGAAGCCTGACCCCCATGCAATGGTAGGAAGAGAGGCAGCTTTGGGGAAGTGACTAAGTCACGAGGGTGGGGATTTGTTGTTAGGTGCCCTCGAGTTGGGTCCCTTAGAAAGCCTGGGCGTCCCAGTTCCTTTCTCCTATGTGAGGGTGTACAATTAGTCTGCTGGCCCAGTTCCTTTCAGGAACAGAGAAGGGGGAGCAGGGAGGAAGCTTCCTGGTGACCAGGAGCCAGCTCCTTAATCTCTGTGCACACAGCATTTGGCAGACTAGGCAAACAGCCCTGGAGGGGGGAAGCAACTTTTCCACAGAACCTCAGCCAGCCAGGGTGGGCAGCCAACGCTTCTTCCTGTAGCCCTTAGAAGGGGAAAGTCCGGGAAGCACAAGCCCGTGTCCCAGGTCACACAACAGTTTGGTAGCAGGGCAGGATTCAAGAACTGGTCTCTTCCAGCTGCCAGCCTGGGAAAGTTGCCCAGCCTTTCGCCTTGTTTTGACCTCATGCTGAGGGCAAATCTGGGCTCCAGGGAGGGAGAGGCAGCGTGACCTAAGAAATCCACGCTGGCCCAAACACTAAGGCTGCGCTGTCCCCTGCAGACACGGGAAGCAGCGTCTGGAAAGCCTGCCTGGTGGAGACAGTTGAGGGATGTTGGCAGTGTCTCATCTCACCCAGAGGCGACCTGGCAGGTGGGTTCCTCCATTGTTTTCTAGTTTTCCACTGAGGAAACTGACGAGTAGGGCTCAGTCTCCGTGTTCATGGGTGGGCGCACGAGGACATGTGGTGCAGAGCTGAGAGTGCTGCCTGGGGGAGGGACAGGGCCTCTTTCCTGGCGGCAGCTGCAGCTGCCCCGCCCAGTCCAGACCAGTGCACACCGGAAGGCAGGAACAATGGCCTCCCCATACTCCCCCTGGCAGCCAAGGAGGCCCAGGTTCCTGAGCCTGGGGTGGGGCGGCTCTGGCCTGGCACCACAGAGGCAGGCAATGAAGTCTCTGCTCAGTCTAACAGTTAAGAGGAACCACCAGTGTTTTTTGAGCCATTACTGTGTGCCAGGACCCAAGTTAACCACTATTGAGGGATTATTTCAGGATCCTCAACCCTGTTGTTAACCCCCTTTTTACAGATGAAGAAATTGAGTCATGGAGAGTTTAAGTAAAATGCCCAACATAAGAGATCTGAACCCTGGCAGTCTAGCTCTACATTCTATCCTCTTAACTACATTAGGTATATATATGTACATATATTTTCTTTTTAAATTTTTTATTTAATTTAATTTTTTAATTTGTAAATACTATAAATTTAATACAAATTAATAAAGACAAATTGAACATGTATTACATGCCAGTCAGTGTGGTCAACACCAGAGGTATCAAGGAAAACAAACAGAAGAAATTAAAGTAGATGATTCTTACTACAAAAGGGAAAATAGATCAATATAAAGAAAAGAATGTGGACCTCAAGCTCACTGTACAGTGGTATACAGTACTGTCAGTACACTATTGACAGATTTCTATGTCATCAATACCACCCTTGTAGCTTAGGGTGGACTCCATCAATGCCTCACTACGTAGCTTAGGCTGGACTCCATCTCACAATCCTCCTGCCTCAGCCTCCATGCTAGGATTACTGGCATGTGCCACTATGCCAGAGCATTTTGAACAGAAGGCTTGGAAACTTCAGCTTTCTTAGCATCTGGTTAGGTGGAAACCTGGAGCTCAGGGCTGCTGAAGGCTCAGGGAGACCCAGCCTGGCCAGGTGCTGGTGGCTTTGGCTCTGGCCTGCAGCTGTGCTTACTGCATTCTATGTAATATTGAGGTGTTGAGTTGGCACCATCAGTGACTGGGAAGGCCCTGGGACCCTGGAGCATCTCTTACCTGGCTCCCTTTCATTTGTAACAGCCAAGGAGCACCCAGTGCAGTGGGGACAGGGGTCAGTAGGAAAGACTTGGTGAGGATACTCCATTGCAGCAGCTGGGAGAGGCTGGTGGGGCTGCTCCCTCAGTGCTGGAGCCAGCTGGACCCCTCCCCCACCTTTTGTTCCTCACAAGGCCAGCACTGCATGGGGAAATGAGCCCCCAAGTTCTGTGTTCTAGTTTGATCCTTGCCTGTGGGCCACAGTGTGGCTCTGGGCAAGTCACACCCCCACCCCTCCTCTAGCTTCCCTACCACATGAGGGACCTCAGAGGGCTCTTCTCATGCTAATAGGTAGTCTCATAAGGAGGCTCTCCCTGTCTGGGGGCCATCTGAACTGCCATGTGGTGATCTGGGAGTCACCATCCTGAACCCCAACTATTATTAATATATATGAATATTATATATTTATTATCTTCCAGTAATAGCTATTGAGGGTCATCAGCATCCATTCCCATTTATGGTAGCTGCCCCTAATTTTCCTCTGGTGAGGCCTCCCTTCCTCTGCCTCTGACTCCTACAGGTCAGAGGGACTAGACTTGCAGACCCAGCATTCTGTTCCCCCAACAGGGGTGGGGAGTCCATTCTAGCCAAGGGATCAGGCTGGCATCAGGCTTGGGACTGCTCACCTGTGGAGAAGTCTGGAAGCTCAAACCTGAGAGGGATTGAGGGTTGAGATGCTGGCTTCCAGCCTGCTTTGTTGATTATGCAGCCCCTGCAGAACAGACCTCCACTTTTGTGTCAATTTGCTGTACTGTGAGGGCTTGAGTATTGTTGTGATGCTGAAAACTATGCCACCAGTTTTTCAGATACCAGCAAGACCACCCATGGTGGATAGGTTTCAGCTGAGCTTCCAGACTAAGACAAACCAGCGAGAAGGATCAGGCAACCTACTCCTGAAACAATTAGCCATTGAAAAAAAAATCTATAAATAGTAGAGAAACATTGTAAAGTTATAGTACTGGAAAATGAGCCCCCAGGTTGGAAGGCACTCAAAAGACAACTGGGGAAGAGTTGTCTCCTCAATATAGAGATGACCTTAATGATAGGAATGTAGAAAAGCCCCAGGGACCTCTATTTGCTGATGTGGCGTGACTCAAAATGAGAAGGAACAACTGTAAACACCCATTAATAATTAGAACATTGAATGTACATAGTGTGAACCTAGGAAGATCAGAAATTGTCAGAAAGGAAATGGAGCACATAAACATCAACATTCTAGGCATCATTGAGCTAAAATGGACTGATATGGGCCATTTTGAATCATCTATGCCAGGAATGACAACTAAAAGAGAAATAGGGTTGCATTCATCATCAAAAAAGACATCTCAAAATTGTCCTGAAGTACAGTGCTGTCAGTGATAGAATAATATCCTTATGCCTACAAGGAGGGCAAGTTACTATGACTATTATTCAATTTTACACACCCATCACTAAGGCCATAAATGAAGATGTTGTTGTTGTTAGGTGTTGTTGAGTCAGTGTCTGATTCACACTGACCCTACATACAACAGGCAAAACACTGTTGTCAGTGCTTCTTTGTAATTCATAGAGTTTTCAATGGCGGATTGATTTTTGGGAGTGGATTGCTGGGTTCTTCTCCAAAGCTTATAGCATCTGGTGTTCCTAGGCAGTCTCCTACCCAAGTACTAACCAGGCCCATTGCTGCTTAGCTTCTGAGATCTGATGGGATTGGATGTCACAGTGCCACAGCTGCAGGCACAAATGAAAATAGGGAAGATTTTTACCAGCTCCTGCAGTCTAAAGTTGATTGAATGTGCAATCCAGATGCATTGATAATTACTGGTGACTGGAATGCAAAAGTGGAAATAATAAAGAAGGCTCAGTGGTTGGAAAATATGGCCTTAGTGACAGAAATGATTCTAGAGATTGCATGATAATATTTGGTCAGACCAACAACATTTTCATTGCCAATACATTTTTTTTTTTACCAACATAAATGATGACTATACACAAAGAATTCACCAGATGGAACATATAGGAACCAAATTGTCTACATTTGTGGAAAGAGATGATGGAAGACCTCGATATCAACAGTCAGAACAAGATCAGATGCTGATTGTGGACCAGGCCATCAACTGCTCATATGCTAGTTCAAACTGAAACTAAAGAAAATTAGAACAAGTGTATGAGAGCCAAGATATGACCTTGAGTAAACCACAATCCTTATAACTGGATCAGTAAAGCAACTTCATGATAAGAGAAAAGGTTGAGGTTCAAGATTTTGCTTTATTTGATTCTACAATCAACATGCAAAAAAGTAGCAGTCAAGAAAAAAAAAAGACACATTGCATTCAGAAAAGCTGTTGCAAAACACCTCTTCAACATTTTGAAAAGTAAAGGTATCACATTGAAGACAAAGGTGCGCCTTGGTATTTTCAGTTGCATCATATGGTTTTGAAAGCTGGACATTGAGTAAGGGAGACAGAATAAGAAATGATGCTTTTGAATTGTAGTGCTGGAGACGACTATTGAATATACCATGGACTGCCAAAAGAACCAACAGATCTGTCCTAGAAGTAGTACAACCAGAGTCCTCCTTGGAAGCTAGGATGGCTACACTGTGTGTTATGTATTTTGGACATGTTGTCAGGAGGGGCCAACTTCTGGAGAAGAACATCATGTTTGGGAAGGTGGCCAGCTAGCGAAAGAAAGGAAGTCCCTCTACTAGGTAGACTGACACAGTTAACTGCAATAGTGGGCTTAAACATAAAAATATCATGTGCCTGGCACAGTGTTGGGGATGTTTTGTTCTGTTGTATATAGGGTCGTTATGAGTCAGATTTGACAGCCCCTAATAACAACAGCAGAGTGGGTGGGACTGGGGTGGAGTTCTGCATAGCATAGCATTCCTTCCCATGGTGTGTGAAGTGTGTGAAGCCCTGTAGGCCTTTGGACTTTTCAGGTTCAGGAGCTGCTCAGATGCCTGTGCACTGAGCTGATTCCAAGTAGGCTTTCTCTTACAGCCAGAACACTGTTTAGTTGCTTTTTCCTGATTCTATGATACCATCACTTGTAATCTAATTTTAAAAGAAAAATGTCAAATTTACTTAATAACAATTTTTTGTTTTAAAATATGCCAGAGATGAGCATGTTAGTGCACGCCTGTAATCACAGTGACTTGGGAGACTGAGGCAGGAGGACTGTAGGTTTGAGGCCAGTAGCAGCTTGCACAATTTAGTAATCCCCTATCTCAAAAGAATTTTTTAGAAAAGGAGGGTTGAAGGGCAGGTCAGTGGTAAAGCACTTGCCTAGCTTGTGTAATGCCCTGAGTTCAACCCCCTGTTACTGCAAAAAAAAAAGGGGGGGGATGTGTGTGTGTGTGTGTGTGTGTGTGTGTGTGTGTGTGTATTTGTTGTTTTTAGGTGCTGTCAGGTTGCGTCCAACTCAGCAAGCCTCATAGGGTTTTCAATGACTGATTATTTCAAGATTGTTTTTGGGAGTGGACTGCCACATCCTTCTCCCATTTTTGGATTGCTGGAGATTGAACCAGGGTCCTCAGAAGGGTTGGAGTAGCACCCTACCAGCTGAGCTAAACCCCAGCCCCCATATATAAAATGTGCGCTTTTAAAAACTGGCAGTAGGGCTGGAGGTGTGGCTCAGTGGTAGAGTGCTTCCCTGGTATGCATAGGGCTCTGGGTTTGATCCCTAGCACCACAGCAGGAAAAAAAAATTATTGCTAGGCACAATGGCTCATGCCTATAATCCCAGCAACTTGGGAGGTAGAGGCAAGAGGACCACAGGTTCGAGGCCAGAGGTAGCCTGCATAACTTAGTGAGATCCTGACTCAAAATAAAGAATAAAAAAGGGAGTAGAGGTTGAGTGCAGTGGTAGATCAGCTGCAAAGTGTATGTGAGGCCCTGGGTTCAATCCCCAAGTACTGAAAAACAAACAAACAAAAACCTGGCAATAGTTTACTTTTGTTTATAAAATTGCATACCACTGTCTCCTTTGGGTGATATAACCAAAGTTCATCACATCCAGAGTTTCAATTCATTTAGCAATTTCTACTTCTAATTGCATTGCCTGATTGTGGTAATCAATATTCTGTACTCTCAGTAACTTTTATTTCTGTGTGACATCATTTTAGACATATTTTAAGTGATAATGAGGGATCCAAGGTGGTAAGATTCCACTGGCCATAATCACAGCCACCAGAACTGGATGGTAGACAGCAACACCTCACTCACCCTCTGCCTACCAGCCAGCATGTTTCTCAGTCATCAGTCATCAGTCATTAGAGAAGTGTTTAGATGGCGATGGTGGGAGGCAGTGTGTCAGAACTGATTCTTTTGGACACTCTCTCTGAGCTAAGAACAGAGATGTGATCTTGGGTAGTAATGTCGCTGCTCTGTTTCTCAATGGCCACATCTATAAATGAGAATAGTAACTTTATTAGTAACTTCTTCAGTGTAACTTCTGGAGTTAAAAAGTCCACAGAGGGGACATCAAGGCGGGGGGTGGGAGGGGAAGACTGTCCAGCAATATGGAGCCAATGAGTGGCAGGGCTTGGACTCAAAGCCCCACTCTCAGCTCCCCATGTGGTCCTCACTCTTCAGAGTTTTCCTCATGGACATCCATCCTGGCACTTTGGGGATCCCAGAAACCCTCCCTGGCCACGCAGACCACATGTATATGCCTCATGGCAGGGGTCTCAGCATACTCGGCACTTCAGATGTGGATAGTGGGATCATAGAGACCTTGAGTTTGAACCCTCTTTCTACCACTTATTAGCTGTGTAAGCTTTGGTTCCTTGTCCCCCTTACTGAACCTCAGTTTTCCTGACCCATAAAATGGGCTATGAAAAACTCCTAGTGAAGGCAGAATGTCGACTGATAAGCACACCTTAGCATGGGGTCAGCCTCCATGTGGCAACCAGCCTGCATAGAGCAGATAATTTTCTCACTTCCCCCTTGGCTATACAACATAATTATTTCCATTAATAATTATGAAATAAAATGAGTAACAGTAATGGCCAGAAAAGAAATGCAGACTGAAATTTTTCTTTTTTCATTTCCTATTTTTTTCTCTTCTCTTGAAACAGGGTCTCACTGTGTAGCTCAGGTTAGCTTTGAACTCAAACCAATTTTCCTACCTCTGACCTCCAAGTGCTGGGTTATAGGCATGCACCACTATATCCTGCTGGAAATGTTCTTTTATTGGATTTGAGTAGTGTGCCAGCATAACATAACTAACTAAGTAAACAATATATTACCAAGGAAAATGGTAATGAATTAATACTTTTAAATAGCATTAGTGTCTTTTTTCCAAAGAGGAAAAACAATGTATCAAGAAATAGGTGCAAACTGGATGTGGTGGCACATACCTGTAATCTCAGCACTCTAGAGACTTGAGGCAGGAGGATCACAAGTTCAAGACCAACCTGTGTGACATAGTGAAATAGTGAGTTCCAGGTCAGGCTAGTCTGGGGTGTACAGTGTGATACCGTCTCATCTCAAAAAAAATGTGCACAAACTTCAGTGTGATTTGTATGTGGGAGGGTAGTGCTGAAGCCACTTGTTGTTGCTGTTGTTGTTAGGTGCCATCGAGTCGAGTCCGACTCATAGTGACCCTATGTACAGCAGATCGAAACACTTGCCAATTCTGTGCCAGGCAAATGATCTTATTCATGTTCAACCCTATTGTTGCAAACACTGTGTCAATCCATCTGGTGGAGGGTTTTCCTCTTTTGCGTTGACCTGCCACTCTCCCAAACATGATGTCCTTCTCCAGGGATTGATCTCTCCTGACTACATGTCTGAAATATGTAAGACGCAATCTGGACATTTTTGCTTCCAAGGAGCACTCTGGTTGCACTTCTTCTAGGACGGATTCATTGGTTCTTTTGGCAGTCCATGGTATATTCAATAGACATCTCCAGCACCACAATTCAAAAGCATCAATTCTTTTTCTGTCTCTCTTGTTCAATGTCCTGCTTTCACAACCATACATATGATGCCACTGAAAATACCATGGCATGAGTCAGATGCACCTTTGTCTTCAATGTGACATCTTTGCTTTTCAATACTCTAAAGAGATCTTTTGCCACAGCTTTTCCTAGAGCAATGCGTCTTTTGATTTCTAGACTGGTGCTTCCACGGGTGTTGATTATAGAGCCAAGCAAAGCAAAATCTTGGACAACCTCAATCTTTTCTCCATTTATTGTGAAGTTGCGTGCTGACCCAGTTGTAAGGATTTTTGTTTTGTTGATGTTTAGTCATAACCCATATTGAAGGCTATGATCTTTGATCTTCATCAGTAAATGTTTTAAATCCTCTTCACTTTCAGC